>MU220505.1:334488-349095 GCA_018584345.1 Thuja plicata | reverse complement strand
AAATATTCATTTATCTTCAAAGAGATAACTCCAATTAGATCACATGGGTTACCCCACCCATCTCTCCAGTCCACATGGGTAACTTCACCCACCTCTTCAGTTCAAAAAGGTAACTCATAAATAGCTCATCAGTTAACCAAACCCTATCTCCTCTTTACCAAATGAAGAGGTGGAGTTTATTGAGGACCTCTCCTGTTCCTTTTGATCTATACCGTTCATCTCCCCATCTCTGGGATTGATTTCAACCATTCATATCATCACCAATTCCTATATAATAAACCCTTCATAACCATTTGAAGGGTCCAAGATTTCAAGCTCTTGTGCGCCATTACTCCGTTAGTTTGGTTCTAGCATTCAAGCCATCTTGCGACCACACACACATTTCAATTGTCAAATTATCGAAGCTTCTCAAGTCATAGACGCTGCCCCGCCAAAACTAAGCATCAAGAACATCATTTTGAAAGGAGTAGAGAGAAACAATAGAAGCTTCAAGCATCATGGGGTTTGCATTTATTTTTCTTCCTTTCTCTTGCTTGTACATTTTATTGCTCATGTTTCTATTATTTATTTAGTAGTCATTATATCATTGATTTGCATTCATTTGTGAAACCTTTGCTACTAACCCTCACCTTTGGAAAGCTGTGGGAATCGAAAAGAGAGGCGTATAGTAACAATGGGGGGAGATCCCATCTATAGTATAGTAGGGCCCCGCCCCTCTCCCCCTGCATGCAGGTTATCATTGCGTGTTATCAGCGATAACATGTAGAGGCAACATTATTCTGCAGGGTTGATAAATGCCTTGTAGAGGATGAAGGTAATGGGTATGGAGGGGTAGGAGGCCAAGGGAGATGGCACTATCTATAGTCATAGTCAGGCTTTCTCGGCCTTCCTGCCCCTTGGGGTGCCCAGGGTGCATAAATGCTTGATTCCCCATCCTGATCAAGCTTTTGTTGCGACATGCTATGTTCTCTCCCTCATTGCTATTGGGTTGATGGGTCACACGCCCGACACACATTTGGCCCTGTGTGTTTGTAACTCACTATAGGTGACCTAACGACTGCCACCCAACTGAACATACCGATAGTCACAGGATTCATATGGGCTACTAGGGAGTGGGCAATAATCTTCTTAGGATCGATTTGTCTTAGAGTGGTCAGGGGAGTATATAAAATTGCAATCATGCTTAAAGTATAAATGAAGGGAGTGGGACGAAGTGTCACTTCAGGAGACATGGGTATGGAAAATCTTGAAAATCCATAGGTTCCCAATTTTGAAGGAATTCCTTCTGAGATTACGGATCCAGTCGTAGGTGCCTCTACATGAGCTTCGGGTGACCATATATGAACTGGTACCATAGGCACTTTGATGGGGGAAGGAGCGGGAGGAGAAATCCATGGAGAGATTTGGCATTGCTCACTAGATTCTATGGTTGATAAGATTTGCAAATTGGTAATTCCTGTTTGGGAGAGAATCAATGGAATAGCTAGTAGCATAAGAACAAATTCGAGTGAAGTGTATGGGAAAAACTGATGTGCTACCCTGATCTTCCTTCATCTCGAACCCCAAACCTCTATAGTGATAGGAGAGTAGGGGTAGCCCTAGAGCCATTGATAAACTCAACTATAACTAGTCAGGCTCTACTAATCTCAAGATAGAGCCACCTTCCTAACCCTAAGAAACTATAGTCAGGAAAAGTTCCAGTGGGTATCTACTCCCTTCTCATAGAACCGTATGTGATACTTCCACACCATATGGCTCCGTCCCAGGATGCACGTCGTTGACCATCTTACTATCCAAAAATGCATGTACTCCCTGTCTTCACTCCATCTCTTTCTCTAAATAAAAAGGCCTTCATCTAGTCATCCCAGGGGACCAACTATTCCGTGTGTGGGGTTGGAACTATAGTTTCCCTCCCACCCATAGTTATCACCCTGCAAAATAATGGCAACCTCTAGTAGGTTGGAAATTAGTTCCTCCTCCTGGTAGAGATGCGAAAAGGATCTGAATAGTCCTATTGAAATCAATATAGTCCTTGGGTTCAAAAAGCATCTATTATGGTTCTATTCCGAGCTCAAGATTGGGTGTAGTGGGCATCATTGGTTTATAAAGTGTTGGTGAAAGCTTTGTTCAATCTAATGCCTATCTAGAGTAGGGGGCAAGCAGTGAACATAGATCTGAGCTTCTATATTTCTACCAACCTTGCTTAAGCATTAGGAAAGGAAGCTAGCTCTGAATTACTAGAGTAGAATTGGCTATGGAGATTCTGTTCGATCAGAGAGCAAATTGAGCACATAGTTGGAACAATTCGAGCACATCTAGGATATTTTCTAAAACAAATCCAACACATCTTGGGGACATTGAACACCAAAAATCCCTCCCACCATCCTCTATTTGCAGTGGTCCTCCACCTTTGTAGGAATTTCAAAAAGGATTCTCTGTCTTTCTATTTGATATCGCAGAGGTCCTTGATGCTGACCTTACACTCGATATTGTGATGGAAGTGAGAAATGAATTTTTTAGCCAACTCTCCCCAAGACAAGATGCCATGAGGTAAGTGTGAGAACCATTCCATTGCTGGTTTGGCTAAGCTTTGTGGGAATATTTGCATTAGGTATGTCTCATCATGTACGACTTTGATGCAACTAGTAAAGAACTCTCAAATATGTTCAACAGGGTTGGTGCTGCCCCTGTACTTGTCAAACTTTGGTACCAAGAAATGAGTGGGAAATGAAGACATGTTAAATGAATGATCAAAGGGGTAATGGGTATAAATCCTCTATGGTGTAGGACTTGGTTTTCCCTTGATTCTTCATGTCCATAATTTGGGTTTAAAGACTTTGCACTTTCTGGATTAATATGTCTGTCTGAGATTGAGGAATATTAGCAGTATTGAACCACTGTGTCATGGTAGGTATGAGGCTGCACCTCTGTGTTCCTTGAGTTGGGACATATGATCTAGCCCTTGGGACTTAATATTGGTTCCCCAGAAATGCACATTCGAAGTTACCATTGGAAAACTCCTTGGTTTCATTGTATCACACAGAAGAATTGAAGTAGATCCATAAAGGTTAAGGCCATCCTTGACATGCCACCACCTACAAATATGAGACAACTGCGGGGTCTAAAAGGAATATTAAAATCTATTAGGATACTCATCGCCCAACTGGCAGATAAGCATCATCCGTTCCAACACTTACTACATAAAGACATAATATTTGTATGGATAAAGTAATTCCAACACAATTTTCAAACTTTCAAAGATTATCTACTGAAATCCCCTATATTAGTGCCACCAATTCAAGGAAAACCACTTCTGTTATATATATCTTAAACATAAACAACACTAAGTGTTTTTTTGGCTACACATGGTGATTAGGGAAAGGAAAGAGCCATCTACTACATCAGTAGATCTTTGGTGGGATATGAACTCAATTATTCTGCAATAGAAAAGGCGTGTCTTGCAGTGGTCTTTGCTTCTCAAAAGTTTAGATATCATATGCTAATTCATCAAATGAATTTCATTGCACACATAGATCCATTAAAATACTTGTTGAGTAAAGCAACATTAACTGGATGACTTGCTAAATGGATCAAGATCTTAAGAGAGTTTGATATTGAATACATGGATCATAAGGCTATCAAAGGGAAGGTTATTGCTAATCAGCTAGCATAAGCACCAATTCTAGATCATCAACCTAGAGTGTTTGAGTTTCTAGATGAATCAATCCTTACTATAAAACTAACCATAGAAGTCTGGTAGTTATTATTTGATGGATCATATACGAACCATGGCACAGGAGCATGAATAGTACTCATCACTCTGCAAAATGAAGCAATTTCTAAATATTTTTGACTCAATTTTCCATGTACAAATAACATAGTTTAGTATGAAGCTCTGGTCATCAGATTAAAAATGTCTATACAATGGAGAATAAAGTACTTGAGAGTTTATGGTGATTCCCAGTTGGTTATCTATCAAGTCAATAATGATTACATGACCAAAGACAAATTTTTTTTTCCCATATAGACAACTGATGGACAAACTGTGTGCTTCTTTTTATTACATTACATTTGAACAAATTCCAAGGGTTCAAAACAAAGAAATAGATGTGATGGAAACTATAGCATCTTTGATCAACATGCCAGGTAATGAAATTAGATTCTAATTTTTGGTAGAATAATTGAGAATACCAGCTTATGAGGTTTTAATAATAGAATCAATATGTGTCCTTGTTGGTCTCAAGTCTCCCTAGTACAATGCTGTGTATACTTACCTACAAGACAAAACCCTACTGCCCAACCTATCTAGAAACCAAATGAAGTTCCTTATCTGACAACCCTTTAGGTACACCCTTCTCACTAATACTTTTTATAGAAAAATTCTAGATGGAACACTCTTAAGATGTCTCACTTCCACAAAATCACAGAGGGCCTTATATGAGGTACATGAAGGATTTTGTGGGGCCCATGTAGGTGGTAAAAAATTAGCAAAGAAAATCATCAAGATGGGATACTATTGGCCGACTGTAGAGACAAATGCTCATAAGTATGTGCAAAGATGCCAAAAATGTTAGATACACAAAGATCTTATTCACGTACCAGCTCAAGACCTCCACCCGATTACTTCACCATGGCCTCTTTTGAAATGGGGATTTTACCTAGTGGGAAAGATTACACCCACTTCCTCTAATGGTCATAAATACATAATTGCAACAAAAAAATACTTTACCAATTGGGTGGAAGCAATTCCTCTCACATATATCACTGGTAAGAAGATCTCCATGTTTATTCTAAATCACATCATCTGTCAGTATGGGATCTCTCAAACCATAATTACCGACCACGGTTCACCTTTCCAAAACAAATATGTTGAGGATCTCTATGAGAATTTCAAAATAAAATAGGGTTTCTCTTCTTTTTACTATCCCCTGAGAAATGGACAAGTGGAGGAAACTAACAAAACAATCCTGAAAATCTTGAAGAAAACTATCAATGAATGTGGTTGAGACTGACATTTGTAGATCAGTCCCACATTATGGGCATACAGAACAAGTGTGAGAATACCTCCATGATCAAATCCCTTCTCCTTGGTATATATTAGAGGTGGTTCTACCCCTCAAAATTGAAAACCCATCCCTCAGAATATCACTAAAGCATATCGTATCAGATGAAGACTAGAGAGTTTCTAGACTCAGTGAACTGGAACTGTTAGATGAAAGATGCCAAAATGTAATAAATCACTTACAAGGCTATCATAATCACCTTAGAAGAAATTATCACAAGAAATTAAAGCTATGTACCTTTGAGGTAGGTGATCATGTTCTAATGGAAAATTAGAAGAATCAAGCAGAAAGAGTTAAACTAGAAAAGTTTGAGCCTAACTGGCTAGGACCATATGTCATTATCAAATCATGTGACAATGGGACATATCAAATCAAAAATTAGGAAGGAGATCAACTCCTTGGTTATATGAACAAAATGCACCTAAAAAGGTTCTATGCCTGAGATCTTGAGGCCAACTTTACATTTCATATATGATCCTAAAAAAAGTAAAAAAAAATAAAAAAATATAAAGTCACCTTGGTGAAAACCAGGCAAACAGGTGCCTTGGTGACAAAAAAATAAAATAGAAAAAAATAACAAAAAAAGTAAAGTGAAACAAAATCTCTCTCTCTCTCTTAGTGAAAACCTGGCAAACAAGCACTATTGGGAAAGTACCCTTTTGAAAACCTGGTAAACAAGCACCAAGTGTTAGTGTCCGGCTTCGCCATCAATGAACTCTAAAAGATTAAGCTTGTACTCCCCGCATGTAAGATTGAGTACCCAAACTTATTATAAAAGCACAATCCCCTTGAGACATCATGCTTATCCATGGCTTATACTGACTGACGAGACATGGGGCACTCTAAAAAGTCCTGAAAAATCCCTATAAACAACAAATGTCCTAAAAAATCTAAAAATTCTAAAAGTCCTGAAAAATCTAAAAAGAGAAAAAAGTCCTGAAAAAATCCTAAAAAGAGAAAAATGTCCTGAAGAAATCAATCATCAAAAAAATTGAATATTGAAAAAATATCTACAACAAATCATATTAGTTATAAACAAGCAAATGATGACCAAACCTTCAATTAAATATCAAAACTATGAGCTTGATAGATTGAAAATGGACCCATGTGACTCAACTTATCAACAATCCAATCTGCCATTAATCGAATGGTTCAATCTATCATTAATCAAGATATATATTCTCTTAGACAATGATGAATATACTCAAAAATAGATAGATTGGTCTTATATGAGTCATCCATTCCTGAAACTAGACACATCCACAATCAAACGTCAAAAACATACAAATCAAGGAACAATAAGGTTGCTGACTAGGTCATTCATGTTAGTTTGTTGTCAATTTATCTTTTGTGATTGTGTTCTTACCCTCTTCAAGGATACCATTGAGTGGTGAGAGTGGCTATGATGGATCATAATCTTGTTTTCTTAGTTTTCTGTTTGTGGAGTGTTTGAATTCAATTTTGGAGCAATGATGATTCAGGATGAATGCGATTAGGAACTGTCACGCATCTAGTAGCCATACAGTTCCATGATCTGAGCTAATCCCTACAAAAGAATTTAAAATTCCTTATCTATTATCTACCTATTGTTATCATAGATTATAGCACTATCCAGATGGTCAATATATAGGTGCATTTGTATCTCTTTCTTTTCATAATAAGGTGCAATGATGAATAAATATTAGAATGTATGGCAATGCATTGGTTTCATCAATCATTCTTTTTTCTTTTCCAAACTAATCTCTCACTAACTTTCTTCTAACTAACACATGCATGTACTTAGATACATTGTTCATTTTAGGTTAGTATTCATTTTTGGATAAGAAAAATCTAAAACATATTCATATTAGATCATATAATCAATGCATCCATCATCAATAACATCATAACTAACATAGGAATGCATTCATAATCATCATATAGTGATTCAACATTATCAACAAATTAATGCTCATCTGATTCATTTCTATGCTTTATCTTTTGAGGGGGCATATAGTCCACTTACTATCACTGGGGCAAGCTGGGGTAGGATCAAATCTGAAAAATTCTTTGACACAACGTGATGAATCACATTGTATCAAAGATGGGCAAATGTAGACACCCTAAAATGGACAGACTTGTGACCTTACATTTAATTACTAAATTTCATCTATTAACTAATGGTTTGTTTAATCATTAGTTAAATCATCTATTTCTTCTAAATTTGATCCTCTAATCATTTAATCATTTCTTCAAAATTAATTAAATAATTAATTTTATTTCATTAATAATTCTTGATTAATTAATCTTTATTAGTTAATTAAGTTCAATTTCCTAAAAGTTTAAATTTAATTATTTAAACTTATTAATTAATGGTTTCTTTAGTTAATCATCTATTTCTTCTAAAATAATCCTCTAATCATTTAATCATTTCTCCGAAATTAATTAAATAATTAATTTTATTTAATTAATTAATCTTTATTGGTTAATTAAATTCAATTTCCTGAAGTTTAAATTCAAATATTTAAACTTATTAATTATTCTTCTAATTAAATTAATTTCACTCTTAATTCTATTTTAAATCAAAATAGAATTCAAATATCTCATTTATGAGTATTTTAATTTCTAAAATTAAATAAATAATCAAATAAATCTTCTCTCTAGTTCCAAAAAGGGAACTCATGATCAATCTTTGTAATTGCATAAATTATTCCCTCTTCTCTCGAGTTCAAAAAGGGAACTCATGTGCTATCTTTGTGATTGCATAAATTTCTCCACCTTCTCTCCAGTTTGAAAAAGGGAACTCATAATCAACTCTACAGTTGACTCAACCATTTCCTCTTCTCTTTAGTTAAGAGGGGAAGTTTACTGATTCCTTTTTAAGTTCTTATTGATCTCAACCGTCCATTTCAAAGTATCTGGGATCAATCTCATCCATCCAAATCATTTCCATATTCTATATAATAAACCCTTCTCAACCATTTGAAAAAGATCTAGGATCTCCAACTTTGTGCATAATTGCTATGCAAGATTTTCATATGAAGCATCAAGCAAAGTCATTATCATTTGGATCTCATTTTGTCAATACTCCCAAGTCATAGATGTTGTCAATGCCAATATTGAGCACCATCCATAGAACATTTCAAAAGGAGCAGGGAGAAGCAATAGAAGCTTCAAGAATTGGGGTTTGCATTTTTTTTTTTTCATTTCTAATGTTTTTTATTTTATTTTTCATAGGCTCATTCTTATAGTTTGTTGATTTCTTTCATTGCAAATAGGTGCTACTAACCCTCTTGTTTGAGTGGGAAAATATAGGCCTATATAGGTAGGGGAAGATAATCATTTTTACATGAAATATTTTGTTCTATGGTCTCTAGCCCAATAACATGGAGGAATCTGGGGGTTGACCATAGTTGGTGTCCTCGGCTTGGAGATGAGACAATCCACCCCATGGGATCATTTTCTGCAGATCCAATGGGATGAATCCTTCTAGAATTTTTGCAGAGTAAACGACACCTTCGTGTTTCACAGAACTAAGGCGCTCACTAAGGATATAGGTTTCAATCTTTCCACATAGGTGATGGCCATGGTCAGCCCGTGGGGATTTTATTTATCTAATTTTTATAGTACGTCTACATCTATGTCACCGGGTTCATAGGAAACCCATTTTTGTTTACCAAGCATTGCAGAGATAAAATTATTCTGATGGAGTTTTGTAGACAAGCACTAGAGGTACATGCCTTATTGGCCACAAAGAATATCACCTTGGTTTCTTTCCCATTCACTTGTGGAAAATATACATGCACCCTCACGACAACTTAGGAGGCAGAGAATGAGTTAAGTAGCTTAAATTTGACCAAATCTTTACTTCGCCACAAGAATTATGATCTATGCACCTGCTTAGAGAAGGCAAAGCCCCATGGATCTCAACCCCATGAGTCACACTTCAAGGATTTTTGGGAAGATTACTAAGATGATTTTGATGTTTGGAATAGGCAGTATGTGAGAATATCAAAGGGCAAGATGGAGCATCTCGACCAACAGCCATTCCCAAAGAAGTTTTCTAACATCGTGCCTATTGAAGACAATGATTATAAAGAATTAGGAATTGATAAGATGAACCTCCCGCCGATGGACTGGAGTACCTTGAAATTTTTTCTATAAAGGCCTTATCCATAATTATTGTCGAGCAAATTCATGCTCATTTTGCAAGAGTATGTCCAAAAAATGTCAGTTTGGACACACCTTTTTAAGGGGAAACTATTTATAGATCTTGGATAGTGGAATAATCCAAATCCAACAAAAATAAGAAGGTTGGCACATGCTCCCATATGTCAAACCCACTTCTGAAGCCCCTTATGAGAAAATTGGATGAACAATTGGAGAGGTCCCAAAAGGTGGCGAAAGTAGCACAATCCGGTGTTACATTTGGTCTTGGAGCCACCCTGATGGACTCTTGACCCCCATGAAGCACAAAACCCTCCCTGGTTACCCCATTTGGTATTCCATGTGATGAGGAGATTGGAGAGGAAGTAGAGATAAATTTTGTTAGGGCACTAGTGCAGAGAAGAAAGAAGAAAGAAGAAAGAAGAAGAAGGCCACCAGGCCTTCCTCACATATGGACATGAGCTCAAGATATGAGAATGTGGCCAAGGTCCAAGAAATTTATTCCACTTCCTCCTTCATAAAGGATGATGCCCCAAAGGATCCACCAGAAATATCTTAAACAAATGTTGATGATTTCTTCTGAGTTGACAAATAGGGCAGCCTACACATGGTTGAAGAGGAAATGACTGAGGAGGTGGTCCAAGAATAAGATGTAGATACCCTCTGCAAAGTGGAGGAGATTGAATAGGATAAAAAATAGACCCAAGAGAAAGAAGAAGAGCACCAAAAGAAAGAAGCTGAGAAAAGGGTAGAAGAAGAAAAGAGGGAATAAGAGAATAAAAGGGTTGAAGATTAATTTATAGCCACTAGGGAAACCAGACCCTTGAGATCAACCGTACCACCAGATGCTATGCTCCAACCTCAAATAGGTGATCAAGGATCATTGCCTCCCTCTAAAACATAACAAGAAGAGGCCACCTTGGGACTTCAATAAGAAGAGGTACAAGAGGTACAATATGAATAGAATTCCCATCCACCACCATCTTTCCCACCTACAAAAAATATCATGGGAAATGATACAGGGACAAGAGAAGATAATACAGGTGATAATCCCGATGAAAATGTTGAAGACATAATAATGGAGGAAATAGAGAAAAGGCCTAAAGAAACCTCCCTAAGTTCAAAAATGTCGATGAGGGAGGCACAAGGTCCTCCACAGTGGCTAGTGGAATCTTGAAGGAGAAAAATGCCAATGGAGATATCAGCTCCCCCATTGCTAGATGAAATGTTGGCCAAAGGCCAGGTGGCAAAGAAGCCGAAGAAGACTTGTACCCTCCATACAATTTAGAGGGGTTTAGAAAGAGACGTGGTGGCAATAGTGGCATCCCCACCAGAAAAAAGAAGAATTTGAAATAGCAACTAAAGAATATACTATAACAAAAATTACCCTGCCAGAGAGATCGAAGAGGAGAGATAGATCTTCTCAATGAGGCAAGCTAGACCATTCATGAGTGGTATGAGAAAGAGCATTAGAAGAAGAAAGAGCTCCAAGCTTCAGATTCAAATGTCCGAAGGCTCTTATTATAATTAGCACTCCCCCTCTCTTCTGAAATTCCTAGACCCTCCATCTCCAGAATGCTACTTCCAAAGGGAAACATCAATACACTACAAAGCATAAAGAAGAAGGTGGTGGTGGTGGATGAATGAGTATTCGATCAGTTAGAAGCAGTGAGAATATTTTTGTCAAAATCCCTTCCAGACTTGTACAAGTCCAAAAATATTATTGACCAACTAAAGAGGTTCCTTCTAGTGTGGCATGCCAAGTCTGAGAAGTATGAGGGGTGGAAGGATGATATCATATAAATTTTTGGCTTGGGGGAGAAAATTTTGGCTAAAACAGGAATTTTGTGGAACAAACTTTATGAGTTCCCGAAGACCCAATACTCTAGACTTGCATAGAGGATCAAGACAAGCAAGAAACTGGTAAAGGTCTTGGACACTCACATTATTGCAATCCAAAATCCAATGGACTAGTATACGATATTTATTTAGTAAATTAAATAATCAAATCCATTGAGCCCTAGGACATATACTCCCCTTGATTATTTATTAGTTAAATTTGATGAGATGACTGATGCACAATTCTGACCACTAGGAGATTTTGATAGATTAATAATGAAAAAGCTCACCCAATTGATGTTGAAGGTGCATGATTCCACTAGGGACACCTTTGAGATGAAGATAAAGGCTAGGGATACAATAGATTATTTTGAAGAGGTACCAGTCACATGGACTTCTTAAAGGAGGTGGATGAGGAATGAATAGTTAAAATATTGGAGGCCTTCAAGAAGTTTCAAGAAAAATAAAATTATTCGGGTTGTGGAACCTCTCCACCCATGAGTACATATTACTCCATTAATTATTCTTTTAGTGTAAGCTCCCAGAGTCCAGTGTTCCAAACTCCATTCTTTGTATTGTTTATGGTGGTACGCATTGGTGATTCTTCCAGAGCTGAACAATCACTGTTCGTGATTATTGTTAGTATGCTGTCAAAAAATGAGCAAGTAAAGTATAACCTAAAAGTGATAGGATAAAGGTAGGAAAATGCAAATGCCTTCCCAACTCCTAAAGCGCCAATCTAGGAATTAATATCTGATATACATAGGAGTATCCAAAGATAGGGAGCTGCCACTGCATTTATGGAGTGATTGGCTTGAGACACCCAGAATGCATAAGTCATGTCCACATGTATGATGATGTCTTCTCGGCAATTGGTTCCCTGAATTCTTCTTCTTTTCTTTGTCTCTTTTCTACCCCTTTCGATCATTGTACTATAAAATAAGAATGATTCTAACAGCGTAGGTAGTACCAACTGTAAATATTGTATTCAAATATAAATTTGTAGGTTATATAGGATGTAGATCCCAATGTAAATAAAAGGGCCTTTTCTATATAAGAAGTCTAACACCATTCCAAGGGTCGACAAAACTGATGATTTTTTTGTCCATAGCAATTGTTGCGCTTGTGTTCTTAGTTTAGCTGCTTGATCTCAGTAAAGTAATGCTCCCTTTGAGCCATGGATGTACCAATTTATGATGCTAGATTTCAAGGATAATTAAGGAATAAAAGAATACTCTTGGTTTTGCAATTAGTGTCATCTCTGGTTATGGATTTAGAAAATACCTTTCAAGTTGTATGCTTCCTTATGTCCCCTACTCCAGTTCTTTGATAATTGAATGGAATACTCTATTTTTCTACTGGTGTATGTTTGGTTGATGATCATATATACATTTGGTATTGTTATTCATTCTTTTTTTGGAGCATTGTTGATGTTTAGAAACTTATAATATGACTATAGATAGATTTTCATTCTAAATATGGTCTATCTTTTGCATTTTCTTTGCCAAAGCTAACTGTTACTTGCAGGAAACCTCACTTATCTTAAGCCCCAAAATTTGATGAGTTTAAAACCAACAAGCCCCTATCATAAGAAAAACCACTTGCCCAACTAAACCATCCCCGCACCATCATGACTCACCTACTAGGTGCTTGGAGGAAAGAAGAGATCTCTCTCTAGTAAACCTCTTCACCCAAAGTTGGTAGGTACTCTGGTACTCTACGAAAACTCTCACTCTGTTGGCAAGGATGTCACAAAGTCCCATCAAAAGTACTTGGAGGTGGTCAGAATGAATTTATGACCATTATCTTATGTTGTATGGATTTTACCAATGAGGTCGAGTCCCCATTGTGAAAAGGGCCATGGTTATGTAATAGGTTGCAATTTCTATGCTGGTGTATGAATTAAATCTCCATGCATTTGTCATTTTTAGCACTTTTGTATAAATTTGTGCGCATCCTTTCCCATAATAGCACAATTGTACCCAAATTTGAGAATCTTCTTAGCCAGGGTGGGACCACTAGAATGGGCACCACAAATACCTTCATGGACCTCATGTAGAGTTGTTTACACTTGATTAAAATAAACACACTTGACTAGTGTATTGTCTAAGATTTTTCTATAAAGGGTATCGATAATGATGCCATATTGGGAATCTTGTCTAATAAAGGTTTTTATTTTGTTTTGAGACAAGTTAGGGGGTATATAAGTTGTTCCACCAAGAACTCACAGTGCTTAACATTATTAGGCATGTCTAGTAGAGATTGCATAGTTATCATAGCATCTACTGCTTTGTTTTGAGCTCTAGGGACTTGCTCAAAGATGATATATTCAAAATATTACTTGAAATATTCTTCCATTTGTTTCTAGGGTAATAAATTCTCATCCTTTGTCTCATAGCTAACATTGACTTGTTTTATAATAAGTTATGAATCTCCATATACATGTAAGTCCTTGATTTTCTAAAGAGTAGCCGCTTTCAGTCCTATGACCAGAGCTTTATATTTTGCAATTTTATTGGTACAATCAAAGTTCAACCTATATGATCTGGGAGTTGCATCTCCTTGAGGAGTACTAAATACTATTCTGGCACCTACTCCTTTTTGAGTATAAGAACCATCAAAGTATATCTTCCATTGTATTTGTTTCTTTATGGAAAATATGCTTCCATCTAAAATTCAGTCAATATTTGATGGTCCATTAGTATGGGTACATCTGCCCACTAGTCTATTATTACCTTTCCTTTGATTGTTTTTATGTCAACATATTCGATGTCAAATTCATTAAGAACCATCACCGACTTAGCCAATCTTTCAGTGAGTGCAACTTTTTCTTAATAGGTACTTAAATGGATCAATCTTTCTAATAAGAATTTTTTTTTGGCTTAACATGTAGTGTGTTAGAAGTATTAAAAGAATGAAAATAAAATCATGAAATAATCCAATAAAGTGAAGTGCAACAAGGAATTTACCATAAACCAAATGTGAGATAAAGTTTTCAAGATCAATCACCAAGAACATGAAAATACTCCAAGAATCCAACAAAGAGCCAAGAGATTTTTGTAAGGGGAAAAGCAAAGAAAAAACCCTTTGTGAATAATAAGAATATGGCACAAAACCTAAAGGATGAGAGCAATAAGCTCAATACAATAATGAGAGCAATGAGAGATTGAGAGAAGAAATGAGAGAGAGGAGAAGATTATTAGAGCAAGTGTGTGAGAGACATCTCTTAAGTAGAGATGAGTGGAGGAGTTTGCATGTAACTCCCTTCTCCTATGAATGCCACATTCATGTTGTGTGTGTGACAAATGTGTGATTCCTCTTAAGGAGGAATATCTATTTTACTTATTAAAGTAAATACAAAATAGTGACATGTCCTCCTACTTGGACTAAAGGACAAATACAAATAAGGATACCTTAGTTTATCCTTTTAAATACATATTTTCAACCAAGGAAAGATTAATTCTAACACCCCCCTTTAATCTTTACTTGGGGGATTTACATCAAGGGGTATTAAACCCAAATTTTTACAATAAAATTCAAATTTCTCTCTAGAAAGAGG
>MU220505.1:309734-328629 GCA_018584345.1 Thuja plicata | reverse complement strand
ATGAAATAATCCAAGAAAGTGAAGTGCAAGAAGGAATTTACCATAAACCAAATGTGAGATAAAGTTTTCAAGATCAATCACCAAGAACATGAAAATACTCCAAGAATCCAACAAAGAGCCAAGAGATTTTTGTAAGGGGAAAAAAAAAGAAAAACCCCTTTGTGAATAATAAGAATATGACACAAAACCTAAAAGATGAGAGCAATAATCTCAATACAATAATGAGAGCAATGAGAGATTGAGAGAAGAAATGAGAGAGAGGAGGAGATTATTAGAGAAAGTGTGTGAGAGGCATCTCTTAAGTAGAGATGAGTGGAGGAGTTTGCATGTAACTCCTTTCTCCTATGAATGCCACATTCATATTGTGTGTGTGACAAATGTGTGATTCCTCTTAAGGAAGAATATCTATTTTCCTTATTAAAGGAAATAAAAAATAGTGACATGTCCTCCTACTTGGACTAGAGGACAAATACAAATAAGGATACCTTGGTTTATCCTTTTAAATACATATTTTCAACCAAGGAAAGATTAATTCTAACATAGTGCCTAAGATTTTGGGAAGCAAAGAAAACAACTAAGAACACTCTCAATTATAGTGTAATTGAGCTCATATTCTACAAGTGTTAGACTTATATAATAAATGGACCACTCTTTTCCATCTAAATAATTTTGTGCTAGTAGTGCTTGTAAAGAAGATGGTGTTGCTGATATGTAAAGTAGAAGCAATTTATTTGGTATAGGTGTCATGAGCACTTGAGTTGAGAGGAGATAATCCTTGATTTATTAAAATGTTGCATGAAATTTTTTGGTCCATACAATGAGACTCCCTTGTGGAGTAGATGCTAGAAGAGATGACACTTGTCAGCTAACTCTTTTATGAATCTTCCGATGAGCTACAATTTTCCTTACATACTTTTGAGTTGATAGATGTTTGTGGGTGGTAGCATATAAATTATTTATTTTAATTTTTTGGGGTCAAAATTTATTCCACAATGTGATACAATGAACCCAAGGATTTTTCCTTATGTAACCCCAAAAACACATTTCTTATGGTTTAAGAGGACCCTACACTCCTCTAGTTTGTAAAACACAATTTTCATAACATCTAAGTGATAATGTATCTTAAGTGTTTTAGCTATAATGTCATCTACATAGTCCTCCATGATATCATGCATTATGTTGTGAAATTTTTTAGTCATTTCCCTTTGATATGTAGCTCCTACATTGTTAAGTCCAAATAGAATTATGTCCTAGCAATAGGTTCCCTAAGAACATGTGACTGCGTCTTTATACTAATCTTCTAGTTCAATTCTTATATGATTATGTATATGGTAAAATGGTTATCAATGGTAAGTTCCCACTTCACCAATACATTGGAATTAAGACACCCTCACCTATAGGATAGATTTGACAAGTAAAACCAAGTAAGGAAGGGTACTAGAACAAGATCTATGTTTTATAGGTTTGGATTTTGTTTTTGTGTTGATTCCAATATAAGATATAAAAGTGAGAGAGAGATATAAATGTTATATATGAAAGTAGATACAACAAAGGGAGAGATAGGAATGTGTGCACATGAGAATGAGAGGAAGAGTATGTATTTGGAGGCTGTTTTTCTATCTATTAGAGTCTCAGAATGACCTACTTTCCAAATCTGGTAAACTGCAACCTACAAAATTGAAACTTTTAACTCTCTATTTTTTCTTGGGAATAGGTCAAAAGTGGTTCAACCTTTTCCTAGGTATAGGTTAAAATTTATACCTATACATGATATGGTCAAAATTAGAAGCTGAAAATTTGATTTGGGAAAGTCTTTTTATTGTCTTTCCAGCTCTGTAACGTGATTTTCACTCAGAATACCTAGGTATTGTTGGAAAGATTATTGGAAAGCTAAAATGGAAATAATTTTTGTTTTGTCATTGATGTCAAACCTTAATTGGTGAGACTATTTCTATATGTTTGAGTACCATATCTATTGATTGATGAAGGAGATTTAACAAGAAGACCAAGTGGAATGGTTGAGTTATGGGAAATCACAAGGGTACTTGATCAGTTGGCACATTGGCAAAGTAATGTGTTGTTTATATTTCAATGACAGTTTACTAAGAACAGTTTGTGCTGAGAAAGTTTATGTCGACCGAGCACCAGTGTATGCCGAGCATAATTTCTAGTGTCAACCGAGTGTCAGTAAATTGCCGAGGAAAACACAGTGTTGGCCAAGCAGCAGTATTTTGGTAATTGTTGAGATTTGAGATCTCTGGCCGACATAGTTGATTTTATTGGGATATGTAAAGTTAATTAAGGATAAAAAATTTTGATCCAAACTATTTAAATGCACGGGTAACCATAATTAATGTATGGGTCAAAGATTCAATTAGTAATTGCTTTAGAGAAATAATTTAGATGTAATGATGGAAAGATCCGTTGGATCTGACCTAACCTAAGATCTACAATCTTGATTAAGTGGAAAAATATTTATCTGACCTAGATGAAGAGGTATAAGATAACCTCAAGGGGTTAATCATGATGTATGTAGTGTATGCAAGAGAATTGCGTAGTTAATTGACTGATTGGCTTAATCAAAGTAGAGAAGGTTGAACAGAGAAGCAGAGAGTTGCATAAGTGATTACTTGACAGATTTCCAAGAAGATCTGAACATTGAAATGAGAATGGAGGCCACTCAGTGAATTAGCATAAGAGTTGAATTGGATCTAGATTTTCAAAGTAAGTTGTATGTATTAGATCACACCTACTGATTACTTTCTAACCATTGTATCAGTCAAAATCCTTTAACCAGGTTGACCTAATAGTCATTGTATAAATCCTTTTAGCAAGGTGATATTCAGGTGGAATGTTCTAATTCCTCTAACAAGGCCACTCCTAACAGGGTGATTAAATCCTTTAACCAGGTCACATTTAGCAATGTGTTTTGTAACCTTTAATAGGGTTGGATTCTAACAGAGGTCACTTCAGAAGAGTGAAAATTTGATAGCATGTTATTGGTGGTTTTTCCCGTATTGGGTTTCCATAATAAATTTTGGTGTCAACTTGTGTGATTATGTATGTTGTGTTTTACTGTTAAGTTTCTGCAAGATGATTACATCTGAACAATAAACTACATATGTATGTTGTTATTTTATGTTATTGCTGTCGAGAAGATCTGAGTTGTTCAAATTGGTATAAAGTTTAAATGGGCACATCTAGACCCGAGGATAATTGATTCACCCCCCTCTTAGTTATTTTGAATTCATTATAACAATTGGAATCAGAGCTTTGGTCTCTTGAAAATAGTTTGAAGATAATTGGAGCAAAAGATCAAGATGTATAAAAATGAGGTACCGAAGTTGAACAAAGATAATTTCCCTGCATGGAAAATTTTGATGAAGTTGCATCTCTCTTGTATTGGCAATTCAAAAAAGCACTATGTTAAACAAGATTATGTAGCTCCCACTGCACCTGCCATAGCTTCACAGTTAAGAGAAAAGTAGGAGCACAATCAAGCAATGTTGGAGATTGCATCATCACTGAACTATCATGAGTTTGAAGATATACAAAATTTTACAACTATAAAGAAAATGCAGGATGTCCTTGCAACCATCTATGGAGGTGATACAAATGTACTAAGAGCCAAATCTGAAAGTTTAAGAGGTAAGTTTGATGAAATAAAAATGCAAGAAGGAGAAAATAAAGCTCAATATTATGGTAGGATAAAGGAAGTTGTAAATTCTATTAGAGGAGCTAGGGGAACCATTGATGATAACACCATTATGAGAAAGGTACTAAGAACACTTCTTCCTATTTATGCTATTAGAGTCTCTACAATTCAAGAGTTAAGATGTAATCCTAATAAAAAATTGACTTTGGAAGGTCTGGTAGGCAGACTTACTGCATTTGAGATGTCAAATTTTGATAACTACACTCCACAAGCTATTGAATTTGCATTTAGATCCCAGTTGGTCCTTAACAAATCAAATAAATGAAAGAAATGTGTGAATAGTGATAGAAACACTACTGATAATGATCTAGAAGAACTTGAAGCACTTATGGCAAGAAGACTATCTAGAGGAAAAGGAAAATTCAAAATTAAACTTCCTATCATTTGTTTTTCATGTAACAAAGTTGGTCATATTGCTGCTAGATGTCCTGATAAGAATGATAAAGATGAAAGAAAGGATAGAAAGTAAAAAGATAGAAAGGATGACTAAGACTTCAGAAAGTATAAGGATTACAAAGAAAAAGGTAAGAAATCTTTCTATATGGTTGAAGAAGCTTCTGACAATGATTCTGACAAATTTGATGAAAATGATATAGAAGTTGTGTATGTTGCTATGAAAGATGATTCTAATGATGATGAGAAAACTGTACTAATTTCTTATATGAGTAAAGGTGACCATTGGATTATTAATAGTGGTTGTTCACATCACATGGCTAGTGATAAAGATAAATTTGAGACCCTAGATTAGTGTAATGGCGATTATGTTAAATTTGGTAATGATGCACCATGTCTTGTTAAAGGGAAAGGATCAATTAACTTGACTGACAAGATCAGATGTGAAAATGTATATTGGGTTGATGACCTTAACTATAATTTATTGAGTGTTGCACAATTGAATACTTCTAGTTACAGAGTTGAATTCCACCACAGAAAAGCAAAGATCTATGATGCCATTGGAGAACTAGTTGGAAGTGGTGAGCAAACAAAAGGTAACTTGTTCTATCTGGATTTGACTGATGAGACATGCTTGTTTGCACAATATAATGATGTTTGGTTATGGCATAAAAGGTTGTGTCATGTAAACTTTGATAACTTAGTAAGCATAAGCAAATTGAAAAAGGTTAGAGGGTCGCCTAAGTTAAAGAAACCTGAAAATGCAATGTGTAAGCAATGTCAATTGGGAAAGATGACTAAATCTAGTTTCAACAACAAGACTCATACTTCTGAGGAATTACTGGAATTAGTTCATACTGACCTTTGTGGTCCCATTGGTGAGAAAAGCTATTGTGGAGATATATATTTCATTCTATTTGGTGATGATTACTCAAGAATGATGACTATTATGTTTCTTAAAGAAAAATATGATGCATTCCAGATATTTAGGTGGTACTTGGAAAAAGTTGAAAAGGAGACAGGTAAAATTCTGAAATGTTTGAGATCTGACAGAGGAGGTGAGTTTATTTCTAATGAGTTTAATAGGTTCTGCAATGACCAAGGAATAAAAAGATAGATGTCTGCACCTAGAACACCACCACATAATGGTATTGCTGAGAGAAGAAATAAATCTATTATGGATTGTGCCTGAACATTAATGATGGAGAAAAATGTTGCACAAAAATATTGGAGAGAAGCTATAAGTACAACAGTCTATACCATGAACAGAGTACAAGTCAAGAAAGGTACTAATGCTACACCTTATGAGCTTTGGTATGGATATGCACCTAATGTAAAATATTTCAAAGTTTTTGGAAGCAAATGTTTTATACTGAAGGATAAAAGAAATGGAAAACTTGATGCTAAAGGTGAGGAAGGAATACTTCTTGGTTATTCAACTAAGAGAAAAGCATATAAGTGTTTGACTTGTAACACTAACAAAATTGTGGAAAGTGCAAATGTTAGAATTGATGAGTATGCAGAAATAAATGAAGCTGAGAGCACATAGGAACCTGAGAGTTACAAATCATTTGTCTATATAGATGAGGAATATTCTAATACATTACCTGAACCTGAGAAAGAGGTTGCCCAGCAATAGCTAGCACCTACAGAGTCACAAAATGAGGATGTCGGGCAACAAGAGGTAATTTCTGAGCTATCTAATGGAGATGCCGAGTCACAAAATTAACCTGAATTGAACATGAATGATCAATTTGAAGCAAAAAAAGAACCTACTCTAGAAAAGTATGTGAGGAGGCACCATAAACCTGATCAAATCATAGGATCAAAGGATTCTGTAGTCGTGAAAAGAAGAAAGTTGAGAGAGAGGATACATGCTTATTATGTGATTTTGAGCCTAAAAGAGTGAAAGATGCTTTAGACAATGAAGACTGGATACAAGCCATGAATGAAGAAATCAAACAGATTGAGAAGAATAAGACTTGGACACTTGTACCTAGGCCAAATGACAATAATGTAATTGGTACTAAGTGGGTATTCAGAAATAAGTTGAATGAACATGGAGAGGTAACAAGAAACAAAGCTAGACTGGTATGCAAAGGTTATGTGCAAGAGGAAGGAATTGATTATGGATAAACATTCACCCCAGTTGTGAGATTAGGAGTAAGAACATTACTTGCATATGAATCCTACAAAGGTTTTAAAGTCTATCAAATTGATGTGAAGTCAACATTCCTAAATGGGATATTAGAAGAAGAAGTTTACATTGAACAAGCTGATGGATTTGTTGACCCAAGTAAGAGGAACATGGTTTGCAGATTACATAAAACACTATATGGATTGAAGCAAACACCAAGAGCATGGTATGAGAGATTGCACAATTATTTGATAAAGAATGGATTTGCAAGAACCAATGACAACATCAATCTGTATTTGAACACAGAGCAATGTAAAGGTACTTTATTAGCTGAAATTTTTGTTGATGACATTATATTTAGTGGACAAGATGTGTTATGCCAAGCATTTGCAAAAGAGATGCAAAATGAATTTGAAATGTCTATGTTTAGTGAGATAATTTTTTTTGTTGGCTTACAAATATATCAGATGAAGAATGGTATCTATATTACTCAATCAAAATATGTCAAGGAGATACTAAATTTTTTTGGAATGGAAGATTCAAAACTAGTGAGTACACCCATGGCTACTAGACAAAATTTAACAAAGAATGATGATACAAAAGAAGTGAATCAAACCCTTTACAAATCCATGATTGGAAAGCTGCAATATGTTGTACATAGTAGAGCTGATATTGCACTGTTGTTGGTATTGTTGCGAGATTTTTTGCCAATCCCAAGGAAACTCATATTATGGCAGGAAAAATGATTCTGAGATATTTGAAAGGAATAGATGAATATGGTATGTACTACAAAAGGAATGATAAGTTTGAGCTTAGAGTTTACATTGACTCTGATTGGGCTAGAAATGTTGATGATAGAAAAGCACCATAGGAGGAGCATTTCTTTTGGGAAAAAGATTAGTTTAATGGACAAGCAAGAAACAGAATTGCACCTCACAATCTACAGCTAAAGCCGAGTATGTGGCAGCAGTAGTTAATTGTTCTAATATTGTGTGGTTGAAGATACTATTGAAAGGTATGCAAGAAGAGATCAAAGAACTAGTTGTCATATATTGTGATAACACGAGTGCCATTAATATTTCTAATAACCCTGTAATTCACTCTAATACAAAGCATATAGCTATCGAGTATCATTACTTGAGGGAGCTAGTTCAGAAAAAGGAAGTGAGACTGGAGTATGTGAATACTAAGGAACAGTTAGCAGACATATTTACAAAAGCACTACCCAAGGATGCTCATGAGTATCTTTGAGGTAAATTAGGGGTGATTCCCCTAACTGAGGCTAATTAGTTTAGAATTGTACTGTTGCATCAAATATTATATTCAGAATATTTTACACATTGATGCACAGGTAGTCACAATTTAAGATGCTGCCTAAAGCTGTGAAAGATAGACAAAGAAAGAAAAGAGGATCAATCATAAGAAAGATGACAGGAACAACATGATACATAGTTTAGAATAGAAGAATCTACATGATGAAGATGTAAACATATTTGGCATTGTTTTCAAAGAGGGAGAAGTTTACAAAAAAATGAAGAGTTTACTATACTTAAAGATAGAGGGAGCAGTTTACTAAAAGAGGGAGAAAATTTTTCAGTGTGATCACAGACACAGAGGGAGAAAAGTTTTACAAGATGAGAATTAGAATGAAACTAAAGACATTAATGAAGATTTGTTCATATCAAGGAACACAGGTAGAATTTTTGGATTATATGGTAACTATGGTTGAAAATTATTGTTTTATTTTTTAAGTGTTGCCATCAATGCCAAAAAGGGAGATTGTTGGAAATCTACAATGGAAACAATTATTGTTTTGTCATTAATGTCAAACCTTAATTGGTGAGACTATTGCTATCTATTTGAGTACCATATATATTTATTGATGAAGGATATTTAACAAGAAGACCAAGTGTAATGGTTGAGTTATGGGAAATCACAAGGGTACTTGATCAGTTGGCACATTGGCAAAGTAATGTGTTGTTTATCTTTCAATGATAGTTTATTGAGAACAGTTTGTGCCGAGCAAGTTTATGTTGACCAAGAACCAGTGTATGCCAAGCATAATTCCTAGTGTTGATCGAGCGTCAGTAAATTGCCGAGGAAAACACAGTGTTGGCCAAGTAACAATATTTTGGTAATTGTTGAGATTTGAGATCTCTGGCTGACATAGTTGATTTTATTGGGATATGTAAAGTTAATTAAGGATAAGCATGTTTGTTCCACACTATTTAAATGCATGGGTAAACGTAGTTAGTGCATGGATCAAAGATTCAATTAGTAATTACTTTGGAGAAATAAATTAAATGTAATGATGGAAAGATCCGTTGGATCTGACCTAACCTAAGATCTACGATCTTGATTAAGAGGAAAAATATTTATTTGACCTAGATGAAGAGGTATAAGATAACCTCAAGGGGTTATTCATGATGTATGTAGTGTATGCAAGAGGATTTCATAGTTAATTGACTGATTGGCTTAATCAAAGTAGAGAAGGCTGAACAGAGAAGAAAAGAGTTGCATAAGTGATTGCTTGATGGATTTCCATGTAGATCTGAATATTGAAATGAGAATGGAGGCCACTCAGTGAATTAGCATAAGAACTGAATTGGATCTAGATTTGCAAAGTAATTTGTATGTATCAGATCACACCTCCTGATTACTTTTTAACCATTGTATTAGTCAAAATCCTTTAACTGGGTTGACCTAACAGTCATTGTATAAATCATTTTAGCAAGGTGAAATTTAGGTGGAATGTTCTAAGTCCTCTAACAAGGCCACTCCTAATAGGCTGATTAAATCCTTTAACTAGGTCACATTTAGCAATGTGTTTTTTAACCTTTAACAGGGTTGGCTCCTAACATAGCTCACTTCAAAAGAGTGAAAAGTTGATAGCACGTTATTGGTAGTTTTTCCCATATTGGGATTCCACGTTAAATTATGGTGTCAACTTGTGTGATTATGTATGTTGTGTTTTATTATTAATTTTCTGCAAGCTAATTACATCTGAATAGTAAACTGCAAATGTATGTTGTTATTTTATGTTATTGCTACCGAGCAGATATGAGTTGTTCAAATTGGTATAAAGTTTAAATAGGTGCATCTAGACCTGAGGATAACTGATTCACCCACCTCTCAATTATTCTAAATTTGTTCTAATAGGTATAGGTCAAAGGTTCAACCTATACTTGATACTATCAGAATCTGGAACAAAAAAGTGGATTTGGAAAGGTTTTTCGATTAGCTTCCTGGATCTACATCTGTATTTGCACTCTAAAACTTGCAAGTCTAAAAAATGTGTGTGTGTGTGTGTGTGTGGCTATAGGGGTTTGCTTTAGTTAACCTCCCATTTTGGTGATCTCCACCTCCACAAATAGTCATTATGAAATGTAGAAAATGTGAAGTTCTCATGTATCTATATTGTATGTCTAGAATATAAAGGAGATAATGTATCAAGTAAATGCCTAGATCTAACCCTATATGAAAATAGAGATAAACCCTTGTGTGTAAATTCAAACAAAGTGTACTTGAATGCATGTATATGTGATCATATAGATATTAAGTAGCAAAACATAGATCTAAAAATAACAAGGAAATCATACCAAGCCCCCAAGGGAAAAAGTACACCTAGCCATCTTCACAATCTGTTTGAAACTCCATGATGTAGAAAAGGATGTCTTGAATGCTTGGTTCAGATTTTAGGTGCGTGATTGAAATTCTTAGATGAAATCTTCCATAACCAACTCTTGTTTCGATGGATAATATCAAACTAGGGATTCCACCTTGAAATTTATTTTTGTGATCAAATTGGGGTCTCCACCTTGCACTTGACTTCCTTATCATGCCAAAATGAAGCAATTAGGTTGCTTTTATAGTGATTTCGGGATCCAAATTCACAAAGGTCAACCTCTAGGTCGGGAAAATGAAAAAACCTTGCATCAAGCCTGAACCCCATCAAATTAAAATCATTGAGGTATATTTCAAAAGTTTTTTGAAGGTAAATTTGTGGGATGCAAGAGATGTTAAGTGGTTCGGGGAGAAATAGAAAGATAAGAAGGAAAATGAGCATAAATGCATTCAAATATTGAAATTACCCAAGATAAGGCCCAAGAGGGAAATGCATTTTGTGATTGGAGGAAAAATAGAGGAGGATGCATAAAGATTAGATCCTACCTTGATTTTTGCACAAGGGGAAAGGGGAAATCTAGAGGAGGATGCATATAGATCCTACCTCGACTTTTACAAATAAAAGAGAAGAGGTGATTAAATTTAAATTAGATATTCATTAAATGTAATTATATTGCAAATACAATAAGGAGGGTGCTAAAAACCCATTAAATTGTAAATCACATGAGTTCTTACAATTTAAGAAGATATATTTAGCCCCCACTCTAGAGGTATATGACACTACATGCATATGCAAGCTAAAGTAGAAAGAACATCAATAAATGAAAAAGGATATATCAAAGTCCATAGTGCGTAAATCCTACAAGAAACCATTAGTAAAAACATCATGTAAAAACATGTCTTAGCAATAATTTTAAATCACATAGTACTTACTAAGGAATATGATGAAGTTCACGGACAGCTATATGCCCCCCTCTTTTGGTTTTCTATTAGGAAGGTGAAACAGGGAATCATGTTTACCGCGACAAACTTTGAATGTGAAATGTTTAAAAATTAATTTCAAAACCTTTCAAGTTGAAATTAAAATTATTAAAAAAGTACTTAGATATAAAGTACAATGAATCATGATTCCAACACCTATAACGATGTGGAAATCAGAGCTTCCTAGCTCAAGTTATGATTAAATGATTGCAGAGAGGCATTAAAGAAAGAGAACTATGTAGAAAAGTTATATACAAAATTAAAAAGAGAAATAAGTTTAAAAGTTCTTATAATTTAGTTATTACCTTTTGAGAATATCATTTGTGATTCTTACCTATATTTTGGTCTTTTGAAGAAGGAAGAAGAAGCTAGAAGAAAAATGCTAAGGAAGATAGCATTAGAGCCAACGAGACTGGAGGTCCTGTGGAGTTTAGTCGAGGATGACACACCCCTGAATGAGGTATGTCTCAATTCTCATTCTTTATCTTATTTTCCAACATCATTTTCCTTTTTTTGTAGATGTAGGATCTTGATCATAGTGATGTTATGATGCTATTTTTAGCCGAAAACCAAGAAATTTGACCTATACCTAGGAAGTCAACCTTTACCTAGGAAGGATTTTGACCTGTACCCAGTAAGTTGACCTGTGCCTAGGCAGTTAACTTGTACCTAGGTGTTTATGTTTTTTCATTATTCAAATATTTTGATTGATTAAAATGATGTACTAATGGATTCTTGTTGATCTGTGATTGCATGACATGCTGATGTTGCAGGAAGACTATTCCAGAAAGACCATGGTGTTCATTTGAGCACAGTACTCATCACTAAAACCATAAGGTGTACATATATTGTGATGTGTTGGTCTATATTGGGTATACCGTCTTCTCCAAATCTGATTCCACTGGGCCATGTTGATGGAACCGATGGAGAGATGGAATGAGGATACATGCACATTCCATCTACCTTCCGGTGAGATGACAGTAACTCTAGAAGATGCATACATGATTCTATGACTACTCGTTCAAGTACAGATAGTAAGATTCATCATGGATAGATATGATGAATAAGTTAAGAGAGATTAGAGGTACTATTATGGATGATCTCATCTTCACACTCAAAATGACCATATTTAGCTCAAAAAAATATTTCATGCTATGGGTGAGGTACCTTTTATTAGGAAGATATTATTGTACATTTTTGCCATTGTATTTTCTCCTGATATAAAGGGTACTACATTCTCAACATCATTGGAATATGTAGTTCAGAGCATGGAGAGATACTGGGTTGTATACTCATGGGGTAGGATTATGCTAGCCCAATTTTACTACGAGTTCAAATTTTTCTTTTGAGATATCAGAGACAACCTAATAGTGTGTACAGTTTTGTAGATTTGGATGTTCTAGAACATCACATGCACCAAACTAGAGTGATACTTAGTGAGCATAGATGCGAGTGATCCATGGGCCTTTGGTTATCTTCTAGGTGGGATGTGGCAGTTTCAAGATCTTCTATATTGGAGGGTCACAAGAGATTGATTGTAGGGAATTGATATCATAAGGAGAACATAAAGACACATGCCAGTTTGGAGAGATACTAATGTACAAATGTGATGTATGTAGAGGCATAGATATATGGAGGGAAGGAACAAATATATAGTGGTGGCTTACTATTTTGATATAGTGATGCACTAGTTTGGTCTGAAACAAACTTCTCCTGCACTAGCACCCTGGTATTCCCATGGAAAGTGGTATATAGAGAGGTTTAGGACTGTAGCATGACCTACTATGGATGATGTAGAGGATAAAAAATTAGAGGGAGAGTAGGATAGTGAGGTAGAAGCGATAATGATTGATTTGGGTGTAATCAGAGACCACCTTAGATACCTTAGTGTGGAGGGGATCACACCATCTTTCCAGTAATTTACCCTACCATAGATCTAGGGCCATTCTTTAGAGAAAAGAGTGGAGCCACTAGGGAGGAGGATGACAAGGATAAGGATAATGAAGAGGACAAAGAGGATGAGAAACTAGGAGATATGTCAGAGGAAACACCCATGAAAAAGGACTATGTTGCAATGGAGGAAGAGCCCGCAGGAGGAGTAGATGCTACTCCTGTACTGGGTCGATGACCTAGAGCCTCTTTAGAGATGCCTCCCCTAAGAGATGTTAATGTATTAGAGCATGGATAGCCTAGCTAGTCCATACTCCCAAAAATATCTTGGGGGAAAGCCCCAATGTTTCTAGCTACCGTCGATCCTAACTATCAGAAGAGAGATCTAGGTATGGAAAGCTTAGAATTGTATAAGTATAATTAATACACATGTATAATTTTAATGTAATTAGTATTATGTATATTTAAATTGGTGCTGAGGGATTGAGACACTTTATGAGTGATTTCATAAGAGATATCACTATAGTGTCAAGGATACCAAAATCCTCAAGTGAGATATGAGGCACATCAAGATCCTGGGTGACACAAGGATATATTTGTACCCATGTAGGTAGAGCTATAACTATTGAGAGAGGATAAAGACCAACTTTAGTGAAAGTTGGAAGAGACTTAGTGTGAGTTGCAGGAGATGCGAGAGAGAGACATAGCTCATCTACATGCTCGATCCTTAGCCACTCATAGACCATCCAACACACCATGACCATCTTCTTCTCACTAGGGTCTTGAGAGATCAGGGAGTCACCATCAAATGGAGGAGAAGTGATTTGATTGAAAGATGAGGATATGTGTTTTGTGATATATAGGGCACATTTTGACCAATGCTGACTATGTATCAACACTTTGATGTATATAGATATAGATTGATGTTTTATGCTTACATGTTTATGTCTACTTGTAATATCTCTTTGATTGATTTTGTGTAACCAATAACATAAAGATTAAAAGTGATACACATGTGACAAAAATTGAATGCTTATGTAAATAGATAGAAACATAATTTATCTATGAAGAATAACTTAAATACTAATCTATTCTAACATAAAATTGATGAAAACAAAATGTGCAAGTACCTTTTAGGTAATATCTTAACCACAAGTGATTAACATATTACCCATAATATCCAGGACCAAAACATACATATTTTTTCTTAAGAATGAATCAAGACATGCAATAACACATAATGTTCTAAAATAAAAAGAAAAATCAAGCAGGTGCAAAGATAAATGTGTGTGTGTGTGTGTGTGAGAGAGAGAGAGAGAGAGAGAGAGAGAGAGAGAGTACCCATGAAAATGCATAGCATTTATAGGATCCTTAAGTGGTAGACCACCCATATTAGCTAGGTTATATGCACCAGAGCCATAAAATTATGTGATGATGTATGCACCAAGACAATTAGGATTAAACTTTCCCTTCTCTTCAGGTAGAACATTAATGTTACACTAGTTCTCATAAAGTACCAAGTTTCCAACCGAGAAAGACCATTCAGTCAATTTATTGTTGTATTATTTTTTAATATATTTATGATATGCTTTGATATGTTCAATGAAATTAATGCATTGTTCTTATAACATTTATGTCATAGGATCAATCCTATTCCAAGCTCAAATTAACAAGAGGTTAGTAGCACCAATTTGCAATGTGGGAAATCAACCAATTACTAGTAAGAATGAAACTACGAACAATAAAATGAAAAGCAATCAAGGAGGAATACAAACACATGCAAACCAACAAAGATAAAATATTCTATTGTCTCTCTCTACTCCTTCTAAAATGTTGTGTGTGTGGTGCTTAGTATTGGTATCGGTAGTGTCTATTACTTGGGAGCATCGAGAATATGATATTGATTTTGGCTGCAAGAATGTTTCGAATGCCTTTAGCAAGAATCCTGTAGAGTAAGGGTGCACGAAAGCTTGAAATCCTAGATCCTTCAAATGGTTATGAAGGGTTGATTATATAGAATATTGAAAATGATTTTAATGGTTGAGATCAATCCTAGAGATTGGAGAATGAATGGTTCAGATCAAAAGGAATTGGAGAAGTAATCAGTAAACTCCAACTCTTCAACTAGGAGAGAAGAGGTGATGTTTTAGTTAACTAAGGAGAAACTAGTGAGCTTAACCTCTTCAACTTGGAGAGAAGGGGTGATGTTTTAGTTCAACTGAGGAGCAACCAATAAACTCCACCTCTTCAACTTGGAGAGGAGATAAAGTTTGGTTAACTGAGAAGCAACTGGTAAACTCCACCTCTTCAACTTAGAGAGAAGAGGTAATATTTAGTTAACTGAAAAGTTGATCATGAGTTACCTTTTTGAACTTGAGAATGGATTTAATTGAATATTTAATTGATTTTTGTAATTAAAGTATTCAACATGTGAGATAATTGAATTATTTTTAGATTTAGAATTGAATTATTGAATTAAATTAATTTAATGAAAATAATTTAATTAGAAGAATTAATTAATATGTTTAAATATTTAAATTTAAACTTTAGGAAATTTAATTTAATTAATTAATGCAGATTAATCAATTAAGGTTAATTAATTAAATAAAATTAATTATTTAATTAATTTTGGGGATTTGATTAGATGATTTGGGGAATGAAATTAGAAGAAAAGAGATGATTAATTAATGATTAAAAAACCATTAATTAATAGATGAAGATTAGTGTTTGTAATGTAAATTTGCAAGTGTGTTCATTTTAGGGTGTCTACATTTGCCCCTCTTTGATGCATTGTAACTTGTCACATTGTGTCAAAGATTCTTTGTTTTGATCCTGCCCCAACTTGTCCCAGCGATAGCAGGTGTAATTATGCCCCCTCAACAAATTTGAGCAAAAAGTCACGACATGAGCGTTAATTTGTTGACTTTGCAAAATGTTTATCTAGGTATCTGATCGTTCGTGAAAATACTTCAATATACTCTTGATAGAAACTGTTTAAGTTTCTAGGGGCCAGGATGATAAAATGGAGTGCCTGTAGGAATTAGGGGTTTTCTAGAACCCTTATAAATAGCTTGGAGGGCCATTCATTTGTCACTTTGCACTCTTGGATCTCTTGATCATCTGGTGAGTTTGCTTATAGTTTTCTCTACTTTCTGTGTTGTTTTCGAGCTATGTCAGGCCTTCTAGGTGTCGTTCACATTTTTTATTAGGTCTGGACCTTCCATTCGCCAGCTGGCATAGGACCTCCAGTGAGTAACATAGTCCTTCTGCATTTAATGTTGGCATTTATTGGTTTTGAAAATAATTGCTTTTTTGAAAATGCTACTTTATTGCCGCAATTGACTGCTATTTTGTTGTAATTGCAGTTTAAATGCCGCAATTGCAGACTACTTTTCACAATTGCTAAAAGTGCCACAATTGGCATTGTTTATTACCACAATTGAAAAAAATGTGCTGCAATTGCCAGTTTCATGCTACAATTGGTGTAAAAGTACCGCAAATGCTTTTGAATTACCACAATCACTCTGTTAGTGGTTTCTAGCATGTATATTTACTTGTTTGATATTTTTCTTCTATCATGATACTAATGGGTGACTATTCTATTCTTTATAGTACACTCAGACGATTCTACATTGTCGGGAGTCCAGACCTGCTAGGTTAGTATACTATTTTCAGCTTTTTGAGGATGAGAGGGATGTCCTTAGACATATAGGTTTATATTAGATATCTTATATGCCTAAGATCATGACCAATAGGGTCTAATCTCTGCTCTTCTAGAGATATGGCATTCAGACACTTGTACTTTTCATTTTTTGACTAGGGAGTGCATTGTTACTCTAGAGGATGTTTATCACATCCTACAGATTCCCATCCAGAGTGCTCTTGTAGAGTATGCTTGAGGGCCTAGTATTGTAGCTCTTAGTGAGTTTTCTGGTGTTCCCTAGGATCAGCTTGGTATGTCAGATCCATATGATATCCCATGGTCTAGGTTTGGCATGGGGTTAGATAGACTGATTACCTTGCTTGGTAGTTTGATTTGTGGGATCTTGTGTCATGATCGTCGCCAACATGGCTTCTTTGTTCATTTTGGTGCTGTTCTATAGGTTATGGTTAGAGACCATATGATATATGCCTGGGATGTATGCTTGCACATATGTACTTTTATATGTTCTATGCATCTTACGTTGAAGGTAAGTCTCTTGGATGTGGTACCACTCTCCTACAGATCTTGGCATGGGAGCATATTGTTGTTTGTAGGCCTGTAGGAGCTCATGATCTACCTCCAGGGAGACCATATGTGTTCATTTATGATGGCGCTATTGTTTAGTCCCATATGGGGCACTTGATGTACTGGAGGTATCAGCTAGACATGATTCTGTAATTTATTTGGAGACCTTACAGGGATTGTCCTATTTGGGATGGAGATGATGCACACCTTCTATTCTGTCGACAAAGGAGATTTATGATTGTCCAAATTAGTGGATATATTCATATGATTGATTTTCACAACACCGACAGGGTGTTGCGCTAGTTTGGCAAGTGAAAAGATGTATCTGATTCTTATGATTACTTTGCTTACTGGTCAAGGGCTACCATTCTGTGGGGTGATGTCATTTCTCTTGATGTGGCTAGGACTCAGTTCATGGGTCTGCTTCCTATTGCTTAGACATGGTGATCAACCAATATTGATGTAGGTATATATTTTGATTTTCCTTGGTTGATTGCTATACTCCCCTTTTTGGTTTTTTTGTTATAGATACATGTTTATTAGTCTCTTATGAATTATGATCTATATGGTACTGATATAGAACTTGTTCTCTTTGTAGTTACTACACCTCAATATGATACATGGTGGCTGCAAACTTGACTTGTTTCCTTGACTGATGTGTCTCATCTTGTCGTTGGTACCATTTGGGGAGGCATTGGCAGAGATGGAGAGGAGGTAGGGATGGAGATAGGGATGGAGGATGGGATGGTGGTAGGTATGGGGGGAGAGATTTTGGATGGGGTTGTTGGAGAGATGGTGGTAGGGATGGTGTGAGAGATGGTGGTTGGGGAGGTGGGAGAGATGGTGGTCATGATGGTAGGCGGGGAGATGGAGATGACCCTGGGCCTGGTGTTGATGGTGGGAGAGTTAGGACTAGGGGTGGGCATGGGATTGGTAGGCAGGTTGGGTTGTGTGATGTTCTTGAGGAGGAGGAGGGGTTAGAGGAGGGTGCACCTTAGCTATTTAGGAGAGTGTAGCACTGCACAAGTGTTGTTTTGTCTGAGAGGGCTAAGGAGAGGGTAGTTACAGAGATAGAGACTAAGGAGGTTTTGATTGAGGAGGTAGGTAATAGCACTTCCACTAGTAGTGGAAATATTGGTAGCGGTACTAGCAAGAGTGAGAGTAGTGAGGAGGATTCTTGGGTAGTCCGGGGCACTAGGGAGGAGGGATTGGGTGATAGGGGTAAGGAGGGAGACATGGACATGGCCATGGGTGGGATGGATGATGATCCAATGGAGATGGAGAGACTTACCCAGGAGATAGCCAATCTGTGGGCTAGGCTTACTGTAATGTCCCCGCCAGGGAACCCATAAGGAATCAGGTCTATGACCTAAAATTACAATTAACAAAATTTTTTTTTTCTAACATTCTAACATAACATCGTTACCATTCACAAGTACATTCCTTAAGGTTCCCTTAATGAATTCAATTACCATTATTAAATATTTCATTTTATTACTTAATCGAGCGAATTCTATTTCCATTACAACTTCAATTTACATTGATTCCATTTCACATCAAAACCAACTACATTAATGAACTAGTGGAATCAATTTTCCTTAACCTACTATCACGTAATTTACCCTAGAAGTGAAACAAGCATACATAACTTATCACATCCACTAAACATATTTATTCTTTCATATTTGTTTACTCAACATTATCTATGCTCAACTCAATTGTACCATCAAAAATCAATTAAACTTTTCCAATAAGAGTCCTTACTTCCTATCTTCATTTCAAGATAATAATAGAAAGAGTGCAAAGTTCTTACCAACATAAATCATTCATCTATACCCTTGTACAAGTCCAGTTAAGAATGGAGATTAAAAGCCTAGTTTGAATAACCACACATTACTTATATTGAATTATACATTTAAGAAATCAC
>MU220505.1:270169-294471 GCA_018584345.1 Thuja plicata | reverse complement strand
GATTACAACTCATTGTCATCGAACGGTTGATCGATTCAGCGATGTGGAAGCTCAGAATAGCTTGTTATGAGATTACAACTCATTATCATCGAACGGTTGATTGATTCGGTGATGTGGAAGCTCAGAACAGCTTGTTATGAGTTTGTAGCTGATTACCATCGAACGGTTGACCGATTCGATGATGTGGAACCTCAGAACGGCTTGTTATGAGATTACAACTCATTGTCATTGAATGATTGATCAATCTGGTGATGTGGAAGCTGAGAACAGCTTGTTATGAGATTACAGCTCATTGTCATCGAACGGTTGATCGATTCGGTGATGTGGAAGCTCAGAATAGCTTGTTATGAGATTACAACTCATTATCATCAAACGGTTGATTGATTTGGTGATGTGGAAGCTCAGAATGGCTTGTTATGAGATTATAACTCATTATCATCAAACGGTTGATCGATTCGACGATGTGGAAGCTCAGAACAGCTTGTTATGAGATTACAACTCATTGTCATCAAACGGTTGATCGATTCGACGATGTGGAAGCTCAGAATAGCTTGTTATGAGATTACAACTCATTATCATTGAACGGTTGATTGATTCTGCAATGTGGAACCTTAGAATGGCTTGTTATGAGATTACAACTCATTGTCATCGAATGGTTGTTCGATTCGGTGATGTGGAAGCTCAGAACAGCTTGTTATGAGATTACAACTCATTATCATCGAACGGTTGATCGATTCGGCGATGTGGAAGCTCAGAAAAGCTTGTTATGAGATTACAACTCATTATCATCGAACGGTTGATCGATTCGGTGATGTGGAAGCTCAGAATAGCTTGTTATGAGATTGCAGCTGATTATCATCGAACGATTGACCGATTCGGCGATGTGGAACCTTAGAACAACTTGTTATGAGAGTACAACTCATTGTCATCTAAAGATTGATCGATTCGGTGATGTGGAAGCTGAGAATAGCTTGTTATAAGATTACAACTCATTGTCATCGAACGGTTGATCAATTTGACAATCTGGAAGCTCAGAATATCTTATTATGAGATTACAACTCATTATCATCAAACGGTTGATCGATTCGGTGATGTGAAACCTTAGAATGGGTTGTTATGAGATTACAACTCATTGTCATCAAACGGTTGATCGATTCGGTGATGTGGAAGCTCAAAATAGCTTGTTATGAGATTACAACTCATTGTCATCGAACCGTTGATCGATTCAGTGATGTGGAAGCTTAGAATAGCTTGTTATGAGATTACAACTCATTATCATCAAACGGTTGATTGATTCGACGATGTGGAAGCTCAGAACAACTTGTTATGAGATTAGAACTCATTGTCATCAAACGGTTGATCAATTCGGCAATGTGGAAGCTCAGAATAGCTTGTTATGAGATTACAACTCATTGTCATTGAACGGTTGATCGATTCGGCGATGTGAAAGCTCAGAACAGCTTGTTATGAGATTACAACTCATTATCATCAAACGGTTGATCGATTCGGCGATGTGGAAGCTCAGAACAACTTGTTATAAGATTACAACTCATTATCATCGAACAATTGATCGATTCAGCGATGTGGAAGCTCAGAATAGCTTGTTATGAGATTACAACTCATTATCATCGAACGGCTGATCAATTCGGCGATGTGGAACCTCAGAACGGCTTGTTATGAGATTACAACTCATTGTCATCGAACGGTTGATCGATTCGGCAATGTGGAAGCTTTGAATAGCTTGTTATGAGATTACAAATCATTGTCATCAAACAGTTGATCAATTTGGTGATGTGGAAGCTCAGAACAGCTTGCTATGAGATTACAACTCATTATCATCGAACGGTTGATCGATTCGGCGATGTGGAACCTCAGAACGGCTTGTTATGAGATTACAACTCATTGTCATCGAACGGTTGATCGATTCAGCGATGTGGAAGCTCAGAATAGGTTGTTATGAGATTACAAATCATTGTCATCAAACGGTTGATCGATTTGGTGATGTGGAAGCTCAGAATAGCTTGTTATGAGATTACAACTCATTATCATCGAACGGTTGATCGATTTGGCGATGTGGAAGCTCAGAATAGCTTGTTACGAGATTACAGCTGATTATCATCGAATGATTGACCGATTTGGCTATGTGGAACCTTAGAACGGCTTGTTATGAGATTACAATGCATTGTCATCAAATCGTTGATTGATTGGGCGATGTGGAAGCTCAGAATAGCTTGTTATGAGATTACAACTCATTATCATCAAACAGTTGATCGATTCATCGATGTGAAACCTCAGAATGGCTTGTTATGAGATTACAACTCATTGTCATCAACTGGTTGATCGATTCGGCAATGTGGAAGCTCAGAATAGCTTGTTATGAGATTACAACTCATTATCATCGAACGGTTGATCGATTCAACAATGTGGAAGCTTAGAATAGCTTGTTATAAGATTACAACTCATTATCATCGAACAGTTGATCAATTTGGTGATGTGGAACCTCAGAATGGCTTGTTATGAGATTACAACTCATTGTCATCAAATGGTTGATCAGTTCAGCAATGTGGAAGCTCAGAATAGATTGTCATGAGATTACAACTCATTGTCATTGAACGGTTGATCGATTCAGTGATGCGGAAGCTCAGAATAGCTTGTTATGAGATTACAACTCATTATCATCGAACGGTTGATCGATTCTGCAATGTGGAACATCAGAATGGCTTGTTATGAGATTACAACTCATTGTCATCAAATGGTTGATCGATTCGGCGATTTGGAAGCTCAGAACAACTTGTTATGAGATTAGAACTCATTGTCATCGAACGCTTGATCCATTCGGCAATGTGGAAGCTCAGAACAGCTTGTTATGAGACTACAACTCATTATCATCGAATGGTTGATCGATTCGGCGATGTGGAATTTAAGAACAACTTGTTATGAGATTACAACTCATTTTCATCAAACGATTGACCGATTCGGTGATGTGGAACCTCGGAACAACTTGTTATAAGATCACAACTCATTGTCATCGAACGGTTGATCGATTCGGCGATGTGGAAGCTCAAAATAGATTGTTATGAGATTACAACTCATTATCATCGAACGGTTGATCGATTCGGTGATGTGGAACCTTAGAATGACTTGTTATGAGATTATAACTCATTATCATCAAACGGTTGATCGATTCGGCGATGTGAAAGCTCATAATAGCTTGTTATGAGATTACAACTCATTGTCATCAAACAGTTGATCGATTCGGTGATGTGGAAGCTCAGAACAGCTTGTTATGAGATTACAACTCATTATCATCGAACGGTTGGTCGATTTGGTGATGTGGAACCTCAGAACTGCTTGTTATGAGATTACAACTCATTATCATCAAACGGTTGATTGATTCGACGATGTGGAAGCTCAGAATAGCTTGTTATGAGATTACAACTCATTGTCATCAAACGGTTGATCGATTCAATGATGTGGAAGCTCAGAATAGCTTTGTATGAGATTATAACTCATTATCATCGAACAGTTGGTCATTTCGGCGATGTGGAAGCTCAGATCAACTTTTTATGAGATTGTAGCTGATTATCATTGAATGGTTGACCGATTCAGCAATGTGGAACCTCAGAATAGCTTGTTATGAGATTACAACTCATTGTCATCGAACGATTGATCGATTTGGCGATGTGGAAGCTCAGAACAACTTGTTATAAGATTACAATTCATTGTCATCGAACGGTTGATCGATTCGGCAATGTGGAAGCTCAGAATAGCTTGTTATGAGATTACAACTCATTATCATCGAACAGTGGATCGATTCGGTGATGTGCAACCTCAGAATGGCTTGTTATGAGATTACAACTCATTGTCATCAAATGGTTGATCGATTCAGCGATGTGTAAGCTTAGAACAACTTGTTATGAGATTACAACTCATTGTCATCGAATGGTTGATCGATTCAACGATGTGGAAGCTCAGAATAGCTTGTTATGAGATTAAAACTCATTATCATCGAATGGTTGATCGATTCGGTGATGTGGAACCTCAGAATGGCTTGTTATGAGATTAGAACTCATTGTCATCGAATGGTTGATCGATTCGGCGATGTGGAAGCTCAGAATAGCTTGTTATGAGATTACAACTCATTGTCATCGAATGGTTGATCGATTCGGCGATGTGGAAGCTCAGAACAGCTTTTTATGAGATTACAACTCATTATCATCGAATGGTTGATCCATTCGGTGATGTGGAAGCTCAGAACAGCTTGTTATGAGATTGCAGCAGATTATCATCGAACGGTTGACCGATTCAGTGATGTGGAACCTCAGAACAACTTGTTATGAGATTACAACTCATTGTCATCAAATGATTGATCGATTCGGCGATGTGGAAGCTTAGAATAGCTTGTTATAAGTTTACAACTCATTGTCATCGAACGGTTGATCGATTTAGCGATGTGGAAGCTCGGAATAGCTTGTTATGAGATTACAGCTGATTATCATCGAATGGTTGACTGATTAGGCGATGTGGAACCTCAGAATGGCTTTTTATGAGATTACAACTCATTGTCATCGAACGATTGATCGATTCAGCAATGTCAAAGCTCAGAACAACTTGTTATAAGATTACAACTCATTGTCATCGAACGGTTGATTGATTCGGCAATTTGGAAGCTCAGAATAGCTTGTTACAAGATTACAACTCATTATCATTGAATGGTTGAAAAATTTGGTGATGTGGAACCTCAAAACAGCTTGTTATGAGATTACAACTCATTGTCATCAAATGGTTGATCAATTCGGCGATGTGGAAGCTCAGAACAACTTTTTATGAGATTATAACTCATTGTCATCGAACGGTTGATCGATTCGGCGATGTGGAAGCTCAGAAAAGCTTGTTATGAGATTACAACTCATTATCATCGAACGGTTGATCGATTCAGTGATGTGGAACCTTAGAATGGCTTGTTATGAGATTACAACTTATTGTCATCGAATGGTTGATCGATTCGGCAATGTGGAAGATCAGAATAGCTTGTTATGAGATTACAACTCATTGTCATCGAACGGTTGATCAATTTGGTGATGTGGAAGCTACGAACAGCTTGTTATGAGATTACAACTCATTATCATCAAATGGTTGATCAATTCGATCATGTGGAAGCTCAGAACAACTTGTTATGAGATTGCAGGTGATTATCATCGAACAGTTGACCGATTCGGCGATGTGGAATCTCAGAATGGCTTGTTATGAGATTACAACTCATTGTCATCAAACGATTGATTAACTCAGCGATGTGGAAGCTCAGAACAACTTGTTATAAGATTAGAACTATTTGTCATCAAACGGTTGATCAATTCGACAATGTGGAACCTCAGAATGGCTTGTTATGAGATTACAACTCATTGTCATCAAACGGTTGATCGATTCAGCGATGTGGAAGCTCAGAACAGCTTGTTACGAGATTACAACTCATTGTCATCGAACGGTTGATCGATTCGGCAATGTGGAAGCTTAGAACATCTTGTTATGAGATTACAACTCATTATCATCGAACGGTTGATTGATTCGGTGATGTGGAACCTCAGAACGGCTTGTTATGAGATTATAACTCATTGTCATTGAACGGTTGATCGATTCGGCGATGTGGAAGCTTAGAACAGCTTGTTATGAGATTACAACTCATTGTCATCAAACGGTTGATCGATTCGGCGATGTGGAAGCTTAGAATAGCTTGTTATGAGATTACAACTCATTGTCATCAAACGGTTGATCGATTCGGTGATGTGGTAGCTCAAAACAACTTGTTATGAGATTACAACTCATTATCATCGAACGGTTGATTGATTCGGCGATGTGGAAGCTCAGATTAACTTGTTATGAGTTTGCAGCTGACTACCATCGAACGGTTGAACGATTCGGCGATGTGGAACCTCAAAATGACTTGTTATGAGATTACAACTCATTATCATCAAACGATTGATCGATCCGGCGATGTGGAAGCTAAGAACAACTTGTTATAAGATTATAACTCATTGACATCGAACGGTTGATCGATTCGGCGATGTGGAAGCTCAGAATAGCTTGTTATGAGATTACAACTCATTATCATCAAATGGTTGATCGATTTGGTGATGTGGAACCTCAGAACGGCTTGTTATGAGATTACAACTCATTGTCATCAAACGGTTGATCGATTCGGCGATGTGGAAGCTCAGAATAGCTTGTTATGAGATTATAACTCATTGTCATCGAACGGTTGGTCAATTCGGTGATGTGAAAGCTTAGAATAGCTTGTTATGAGATTACAACTCATTATCATTGAATGGTTGATCGATTCACCAATGTGGAAGCTCAGAATAGCTTGTTATGAGATGATAGCTGATTATCATCAAACGGTTGACCGATTCGGCGATGTGGAACCTCAGAATAGCTTGTTATGAGATTACAACTCATTGTCATCGAATGATTGATCGATTCGGTGATGTGGAAGCTCAGAACAGCTTGTTATAAGATTACACCTCATTATCATCAAACGATTGAACGATTCGGCAATGCGGAAGCTCAGAATAGCTTGTTATGAGATTACAACTCATTATCATCGAACGGTTGATCGATTCTACAATTTGGAACCTCAGAATGGCTTGTTATGAGATTACAACTCATTGTCATCGAACGGTTGTTCGATTCGGCGATGTGGAAGCTCAGAACAACTTGTTATGAGATTACAACTCATTGTCATCGAACGGTTGATCGATTCGGTGATGTGGAAGCTCAAAAAAGCTTGTTATGAGATTACAACTCATTATCATCGAACGGTTGATCGATTCAGTGATGTGGAAGCTCAGAATTGCTTGTTATGAGATTGCAGCTGATTATCATCGAACGCTTGACCGATTCGGCGATGTGGAACCTCAGAACGGCTTGTTATGAGATTACAACTCATTGTCATCAAACGATTGATTGATTCAGTGATGTGGAAGTTAAGAACAGCTTGTTATAAGATTACAACTCATTGTCATCGAACGGTTGATCGATTCGGTGATGTGGAAGCTTAGAATAGCTTGTTATGAGATTACAACTCATTATCATCAAACGGTTGATTGATTCGGCAATGTGAAACCTCAGAACGGCTTGTTATGAGATTACAACTCATTGTCATCAAATGGTTGATCGATTCGGCGATGTGGAAGCTCAAAATAGCTTGTTATGAGATTACAACTCATTATCATTGAACAGTTGATCAATTCAGCAATGTGGAAGCTTAGAATAGCTTGTTATGAGATTACAACTCATTGTCATTGAACGATTAATCGATTCAGCGATGTGGAAGCTCAGAAAAGCTTTTTATGAGATTACAACTCATTATCATCGAACAGTGGATCGATTCGGCGATGTGGAAGCTCAGAACAGGTTGTTATAAGATTACAACTAATTATCATCAAACAGTTGATCGATTCAGCAATGTGGAAGCTCAGAATAGCTTGTTATGAGATTACAACTCATTATCATCGAACGGTTGATCGATTCGGTGATGTGGAACCTCAGAATGGCTTGTTATGAGATTACAACTCATTGTCATCGAACGGTTGATCGATTCGGCAATGTGGAAGCTCAGAATAGCTTGTTATGAGATTACAAATCATTGTCATCAAACGGTTGATCGATATGGCGATGTGGAAGCTCAGAACAGCTTGTTATGAGATTACAACTCATTATCATCGAACGGTTGATTGATTCGGTGATGTGGAAGCTCAGAATAGCTTGTTATGAGATTACAGCTGATTATCATCGAACGGTTGACCGATTAGGCTATGTGGAACCTTAGAATGGCTTGTTATGAGATTACAACGCATTTTCATTGAATGGTTGATCGATTCGGCGATGTGGAAGCTCAGAATAGCTTGTTATGAGATTACAACTCATTATCATCAAACAGTTGATCGATTCGGTAATGTGAAATCTTAGAACGGCTTGTTATGAGATTACAACTCATTGTCATGAAATGGTTGAGCGATTCAGCGATGTGGAAGCTTAGAATAGCTTGTTAAGAGATTACAACTCATTATCATCGAACGGTTGATTGATTCGGCGATGTGGAAGCTCAGAACAGCTTGTTATGAGATTACAGCTGAATATCATTGAACGGTTGACCGATTCGGCAATGTGGAGCCTCAGAACGGCTTGTTATGAGATTACAACGCATTTTCATCGAACGATTGATCAATTCGGCGATGTGGAAGCTCAGAATAGCTTGTTATAAGATTACAACTCATTTTCATCGAACAGTTGATCGATTCGGCGACGTGGAACATCAGAATGGCTTGTTATGAGATTACAACTCATTGTCATCAAACGGTTGATCGATTTGGCAATGTGGAAGCTCAAAACATATTGTCATGAGATTATAACTCATTGTCATCAAACGGTTGATCGATTCGGCGATGCGGAAGCTTTGAATAGCTTGTTATGAGATTACAACTCATTATCATCGAACGGTTGATCGATTCTGTAATGTGGAACCTCAGAATGGCTTGTTATGAGATTACAACTCATTGTCATCGAACGGTTGATCGATTCAGCGATGTGAAAGCTCAGAACAGCTTGTTATAAGATTACAACTCATTATCATCGAACGGTTGATTGATTCGGTGATGTGGAAGCTCAGAATGGCTTGTTATGAGATTACAACTCATTGTCATCGAACGGTTGATCGATTCAGTGATGTGGAAGCTTAGAACAGCTTGTTATGAGATTACAACTCATTGTCATCGATTGGTTGATCGATTCGGTGATGCAGAAGCTCAGAATAGCTTTTTATGAGATTACAACTCATTATCATCGAACGGTTGATCAATTCTACAATGTGGAACCTCAGAATGGCTTGTTATGAGATTACAACTCATTGTCATCGAATGGTTGATTGATTCGGCAATGTGGAAGCTCAGAATAGCTTGTTATGAGATTACAACTCATTATCATCGAACGGTTGATCGATTCGGTGATGTGGAAGCTCAGAATGGCTTCTTATGAGATTACAACTCATTGTCATCAAACGGTTGATCGATTCAGTGATGTGGAAGCTTAGAACAGCTTGTTATGAGATTATAACTCATTATCATCGAACGGTTGATCGATTCCGCGATGTGGAAGCTTAGAAGAGCTTGTTATGTGATTACAACTCATTATCATCGAACGGTTGATCGATTCGGCGATGTGGAAGCTCAGAACAGCTTGTTATGAGATTGCAGTTGATTATCATCGAACGGTTGACCGATTCGGTGATGTGAAACCTTAGAATGGCTTGTTATGAGATTACAGCTCATTATCATCAAACGATTGATCGATTTGGTGATGTGGAAGCTCAGAATAGATTGTTATGAGATTGTAGCTGATTATCATCGAACGGTTGACCGATTCGGCGATGTGGAACCTCAAAACGGCTTGTTATGAGATTACAACTCATTGTCATCGAATGATTGATCAATTTGGTGATGTCGAAGCTTAGAATAGCTTGTTATAAGATTACAACTCATTGTCATCGAATAGTTGATCGATTTGGCAATGTGGAAGCTCAGAATAGCTTGTTATAAGATTACAATTCATTATCATCGAACGGTTGATCGATTCAGCGATGTGGAACCTCAGAACGACGTGTTATGAGATTACAACTCATTATCATCAAACGGTTGATCAATTCGGTGATGTGGAAGCTCAAAATAGCTTTTTATGAGATTATAACTCATTGTCATCAAACGGTTGATCGATTCGGTGATGTGGAAGCTTAGAACAGCTTGTTATGAGATTACAACTCATTATCGTCAAACGGTTGATCGATTCGATGATGTGGAAGCTCAGAATAGCTTGTTATGAGATTAATACTCATTGTCATCGAATAGTTGATTGATTCGGCGATGTGTAAGCTCAAAACAACTTGTTATGAGATTACAACTCATTATCATCAAACGGTTGATCGATTCGGTGATGTGGAAGTTCACAACAGCTTGTTATGAGATTACAGCTGATTATCATTGAACAGTTGACCGATTCGGCGATGTGGAACCTCAGAATGGCTTGTTATGAGATTACAACTCATTGTCATTGAACGATTGATCGATTCGGCGATGTGGAAGCTCATAACAGCTTGTTATAAGATTACAACTCATTGTCATCGAATGGTTGATCGATTCGGCGATGTGGAAGCTCAAAATAGATTGTTAGGAGATTACAACTCATTATCATCGAATGGTTGATCGATTCGGTGATGTGGAACCTTAGAATGGCTTGTTATGAGATTACAACTCATTGTCATCAAATGGTTGATCGATTCGGCGATGTGAAAGCTCAGAATAGCTTGTTATGAGATTACAACTCATTATCATCAAACGGTTGATTGATTTGGCAATGTGGAAGCTCAGAACAGCTTTTTATGAGATTACAACTCATTATCATCGAATGGTTGATCGATTCGGCGATGTGGAACCTCAAAACTGCTTGTTATGAGATTACAACTCATTGTCATCAAACGGTTGATCGATTCGGCGATGTGGAAGCTCAAAACAGCTTGTTATGAGATTACAACTCATTGTCATCAAACGGTTGATCGATTCGGTGATGTGGAATCTCAGAATAGCTTGTTATGAGATTACAACTCATTATCATCGAACGGTTGATTGATTCGGCGATGTGGAAGCTCAGAATAGCTTGTTATGAGATTTTAGCTGATTATCATTGAATGGTTGACTGATTCAATAATGTGGAACCTCAAAATAGCTTGTTATGAGATTACAACTCATTGTCATCGAACGATTGATCGATTTGGCAATGTGGAAGCTCAGAATAGCTTGTTATGCGATTACAACTCATTGTCGTCGAACGGTTGATCGATTTGGTGATGTGGAAGCTTAGAATAGCTTGTTATGAGATTACAACTCATTATCATCGAACGGTTGATCAATTCAGCGATGTGGAACCTCAGAACAGCTTGTTATGAGATTACAACTCATTGTCATCAAACGATTGATCGATTCAGTGATGTGGAAGCTCAGAACAACTTGTTATGAGATTACAACTCATTGTCATTGAACGACTGATCGATTTGGCGATGTGGAAGCTCCGAATAGCTTGTTATGAGATTACAACTCATTATCATAGAACGGTTGATCGATTCGGCGATGTGGAACCTCAGAATGGCTTGTTATGAGATAAAAACTCATTGTCATCAAATGTTTGATCGATTCCATGATGTGGAAGATCAGAATAGCTTGTTATGAGATTATGACTCATTGTCATCGAACGGTTGATCGATTCGGCGATGTGGAAGCTCAAAATAGCTTGTTACGAGATTACAACTCATTATCATCGAACGGTTGATCGATTTGGCGATGTGGAAGCTCAGAATAGCTTATTATGAGATTGTAGCTGATTATCATCAAATGGTTGACCGATTCGGCGATGTGGAACCTCAGAACGGCTTGTTATGAGATTACAACTCATTGTCATCGAATGATTGATCGATTCGGAAATGTGGAAGCTAAGAACAACTTGTTATAAGATTACAACTCATTTTCATCAAACGGTTGATTGATTCAGCGATGTGGAAGCTCAGAATAGCTTGTTGTGAGATTACAACTCATTATCATCAAACGGTTGATCGATTCGGTGATGTGGAAGCTCCAAACAGCTTTTTATGAGATTATAGCTGATTATCATCGAACGGTTGAATGATTCGGTGATTTGGAAGCTCAGAACAACTTTTTATGATATTACAACTCATTGTCATCTAACGATTGATTGATTCGGTGATGTGGAAGCTCAGAACAGCTTGTTATAATATTACAACTCATTGTCATCAAACGGTTGATCGATTCGGTGATGTGAAAGCTCAGAATAACTTGTTATGAGATTACAACTCATTATCATTGAATGGTTGATCAATTTGGCGATGTGGAAACTCAGAACGGCTTGTTATGAGTTTACAAGTCATTGTCATCAAATGGTTGATTGATTTGGTGATGTGGAAGCTCAGAATAGCTTGTTATGAGATTACAACTCATTATCATTGAAGGGTTGATCGATTCGGCGATGTGGAAGCTTAGAACAGCTTGTTATGAGATTACAACTCATTATCATCGAACGGTTGATCGATTCGGCGATGTGGAACCTCAGAACGGCTTGTTATGAGATTAAAACTCATTATCATCAAACGGTTGATCGACTCAGCAATGTGGAAGCTCAGAATAGCTTGTTATGAGATTATAACTCATTGTCATCGAACGGTTGATCAATTTGGCGATGTGGAAGCTCAGAATAGCTTGTCATGAGATTAAAACTCATTATCATCGAACGGTTGATCGATTCGGCGATGTGGAAGCTCAGAACAGCTTGTTATGAGATTGCAGCTGATTATCATCGGACAGTTGACCGATTCGGCGATGTGAAAACTTAGTACGGCTTTTCATGAGATTACAACTCATTTTCATCGAATGATTGATTGATTTGGCGATGTGGAAGCTCAAAATAGCTTGTTATAAGATTAAAACTCATTATTATCGCACAGTTGATCAATTCGGTGATGCGGAAGCTCAGAATAGCTTGTTATGAGATTACAACTCATTATCACCAAACAGTTGATCGATTCAGAGATGTGGAAGCTCAGAACAGTTTGTTGTGAGATTACAACTCATTGTCATCGAACGGTTGATTGATTCAGCGATGTGGAAGCTCAGAACAGCTTGTTATGAAATTACAACTCATTATCATTGAAAGGTTGATCGATTCGGTGATGTGGAAGCTCAGAATAGCTTGTTATGAAACCTTAGAATGGCTTGTTATCAGATTACAACTCATTGTCATTGAATGATTGATCGATTCGGCGATGTGGAAGCTCAGAGCAGCTTGTTATAAGATTTTAACTCATTTTCATCAAACTGTTGATCGATTCGGCGATGTGGAAGCTCAGAATAGCTTTTTATGAGATTACAACTCATTATCATCGAACGGTTGATCGATTCATCGATGTGGAACCTCAGAATGGCTTGTTATGAGATTACAACTCATTGTCATCGAATAGTTGATCGATTCGGCAATGTGAAAGCTCAGAACAACATGTTATGAGATTACAACTCATTGTCATCAAACGGTGATTGATTTGGTGATGTGGAAGCTCAGAATAGCTTGTTATGAGATTACAACTCATTGTCATCAAATGGTTGATCAATTTGGCTATGTGGAAGCTCAGTATAACTTGTTATGAGATTACAACTCATTGTCATCGAATGGTTGATCGATTTGGTGAAGTGGAAGCTCAGAACAGCTTGTTATGAGATTACAACTCATTATCATCGAACGGTTGATCGATTCAGCGATGTGGAAGCTCAGAACAGCTTGTTATGAGATTACAACTCATTGTCATCGAACGGTTGATCGATTCGGCGATGTGGAAGCTCAGAACAACTTGTTATGAGATTACAACTCATTATCATCGAACGGTTGATCGATTCAACGATGTGGAAGCTTAGAACAGCTTGTTATGAGATTACAACTCATTGTCATCGAACAGTTGATTGATTCGGCGATGTGGAAGCTTAGAATAGCTTGTTATAAGATTACAACTCATTGTCATCAAACGGTTGATGAATTCGGTGATGTGTAAGCTCAGAACGGCTTGTTATGAGATTACAACTCATTGTCATCAAATGGTTGATTGGTTCGGCGATGTGGAAGCTCAGAACAACTTGTTATGAGATTACAACTCATTGTCATCGAATGGCTGATCGATTTGGTGATGTGGAAGCTCAAAATAGCTTGTTATGAGAATACAACTCATTGTCATCGAACAGTTGATCGATTCGGTGATGTGGAAGCTCAGAATAGCTTGTTATGAGATTATAACTCATTATCATCGAACGGTTGATTGATTCGATGATGTGGAAGCTTAGAAAAGCTTATTATGAGATTACAACTCATTATCATCGAACGGTTGATTGACTCGGCGATGTGGAAGCTCAGAACAGCTTGTTATGATATTACAACTCATTATCATCAAATGGTTGATCGATTTAGTGATGTGGAAGCTTAGAATAGCTTGTTATGAGATTACAACTCATTATCATCAAATGGTTGATCGATTTGGCAATGTGGAAGCTCAGAACAGCTTGTTATGAGATTACAACTCATTGTCATCAAATGGTTGATCGATTCGATGATGTGGAAGCTTAGAATAGCTTGTTATGAGATTACAACTCATTATCATCAAACGGTTGATCGATTTGGCGATGTGGAAGCTCAGAACATCTTGTTATAAGATTACAACTCATTATCATCGAACGGTTGATCGATTCGGCAATGTAGAAGCTCAGAACAGCTTGTTATGAGATTACAGCTGATTATCATCGAACGGTTGACTGATTCAGCGATGTGGAACCTCAGAACGGCTTGTTATGAGATTATAACTCATTGTCAGCAAATGATTGATCAATTTACAGATGTGGAAGCTCAGAATATCTTGTTATAAGATTACAACTCACTGTCATCGAACGGTTGATCGATTCGGCGATGTGGAACCTCAGAAAGGCTTGTTATGAGATTACAACTCATTGTCATCGAACGGTTGATCGATTCGGCAAATTGGAAGCTCAGAACAGCTTGTTATAAGATTATAACTCATTATCATCGAACGATTGATCAATTCAATGATGTGGAAGCTTAGAATAGCTTGTTACGAGATTACAACTCATTATGATCGAACGGTTGATCGATTCGGCGATGTGGAACCTCAGAACGACTTGTTATGAGATTACAACTCATTGTCATCGAACGGTTGATCAATTCGGCAATGTGGACGCTCAGAACAACTTGTTATGAGATTACAACTCATTATCATCGAACGATTGATCGATTCGGCGATGTGGAAGCTCATAATAGCTTGTTATGATATTAAAACTCATTATCATCGAACGGTTGATCGATTCGGTCATGTGGAAGCTCAGAACAACTTGTTATGAGATTGCAGCTGATTATCATTGAACGGCATGTTATGAGATTACAACTCATTTTCAAGGAATAATTGATCGATTCGGTGATGTGGAAGCTCAGAATAGCTTGTTATAAGATTACAACTCATTGTCATCGAATGGTTGATCAGTTCGGCGATGTGGAAGCTCAGAATAGCTTGTTATGAGATTACAACTCATTATCATCGAATGGTTGATCAATTTGGTGATGTGGAACCTCAGAACGGCTTGTTATGAGATTACAACTCATTGTCATCAAACGTTTGATTGATTCGGCGATGTGGAAGCTCAGAACAGCTTGTTATGAGATTACAACTCATTGTCATCAAACAGTTGATCGATTCGGCGATGTGGAAGCTCAGAACAGCTTGTTATGAGATTACAACTCATTATCATCAAACGGTTGATCAATTTGGTGATGTGAACCCTCAGAATAGCTTGTTATGAGATTACAAATCATTGTCATCGAACGGTTGATCGATTCGGCGATGTGGAAGCTCAAAATAGCTTATTATGAGATTACAACTCATTGTCATCGAACGGTTGATTGATTCAGCTATGTGGAAGCTCAAAATAGCTTGTTATGAGATTACAACTCATTATCATTGAACGGTTGATGGATTCAGCGATGTGGAAGCTCAGAACAGTTGGTTATGAGATTGCAGCTAATTATCATCGAACAGTTGACCGATTCAGCGATGTGGAACGTCAAAACGGCTTGTTATGAGATTACAAACCATTGTCATCGAACAATTGATCGATTCAGTGATGTGGAAGCTTAGAACAGCTTGTTATGAGATTACAACTCATTGTCATCGAACGGTTGATCGATTCGGCGATGTGGAAGTTCAGAACAGCTTGTTATGAGATTACAACTCATTATCATCGAACGGTTGATCGATTCGGTGATGTGGAACCTCTGAACGGCTTGTTATGAGATTACAACTCATTGTCATCAAACGGTTGATCAATTCGGTGATGTGGAAGCTTAGAACAACTTGTTATGAGATTACAACTCATTTTCATCAAATGGTTGATCGATTCGGTGATGTGGAAGCTCAGAACAACTTGTTATGAGATTACAACTCATTGTCATCGAATGGTTGATCGATTCGGTGATGAGGAAGCTCAGAATAGCTTGTTATGAGATTGAAATTCATTGTCATCAAACGGTTGATCAATTCAATGATGTGGAAGCTCAGAACAGTTTGTGATGAGATTACAACTCATTATCATCGAACGGTTGATCAATTTGGTGATGTGGAAGCTCATAACAACTTGTTATGAGATTACAACTCATTGTCATCAAACAGTTGATCGATTCGATGATGTGGAAGCTCAGAACAGCTTGTTATGAGATTACAACTCATTATCAATGAATGGTTGATAATTCGGCGATGTGGAAGCTCAGAATAGCTTGTTATAAGATTACAACTCATTATCATCGAACGGTTGATCAATTCGGCGATGTGGAAGCTTAGAACAGCTTGTTATGAGATTACAACTCATTGTCATCAAACGGTTGATCGATTCAGTGATGTGGAAGCTCAGAACAGCTTGTTATGAGATTAAAACTCATTGTCATCGAAGGGTTGATCAAGTCAGCGATGTGGAAGCTTAGAACAGCTTGTTATGAGATTACAACTCATTTTCATCGAATGGTTGATCGATTTGATGATGTGGAAGCTCATAATAGCTTGTTATAAGGTTACAACTCATTATCATCAAACGGTTGATCAATTCGGCGATGTGGAAGCTCACAACAGCATGTTATGAGATTAAAACTCATTGTCATCAAACGGTTGATCGATTCGGTGATGTGGAAGCTCAGAACAGCTTGTTATGAGATTACAACTCATTGTCATCGAAGGGTTGATCGAATCAGCGATGTGGAAGCTAAGAATAGCTTGTTATGAGATTACAACTCATTGTCATCGAGCGGTTGATCGATTCGACAATGTGGAAGCTCAGAACAACTTGTTATGAGATTACAACTCATTGTCATCGAATGGTTGATCGATTCGGTGATGTGGAAGCTTAGAACAGCTTGTTATGAGATTACAACTCATTGTCATCGAACGGTTGATTGATTCGGCGATGTGGAAGCTTAGAACAGCTTGTTATGAGATTATAACTCATTATCATCGAACGATTGATCGATTCGGCGATGTGGAAGATCAGAACAGCTTGTTATGAGATTGCAGCTGATTATCATCGAACGGTTGACCGATTCGGCGATCTGGAACCTCAAAATGGCTTGTTATGAGATTACAACTCATTATCATCGAACGATAGATCGATTCAGTGATGTGAAAGCTCAGAATAGCTTGTTATAAGATTACAACTCATTGTCATCAAATGGTTGATCGATTCGGCGATGTGGAAGCTCAGAATAGCTTGTTATGAGATTACAACTCATTGTCATCTAACGGTTGATCGATTCGGTGATGTGGAAGCTCAGAACAATTTGTTATGAGATTACAACTCATTATCATCAAATGGTTGATCGATTCAGTGATGTGGAACGTCAGAATGGCTTGTTATGAGATTACAACTCATTGTCATTGAATAGTTAATCGATTCGGTGATGTGGAAGCTCAGAACAGCTTGTTATGAGATTGCAGATGATTATCATCGAATGGTTGACCGATTCGGCAATGTGGAACCTCAGAACGGCTTGTTATGAGATTACAACTCATTGTCATCGAACGATTGATCAATTCGGTGATGTGGAAGCTCAGAATAGCTTGTTATAAGATTACAACTCATTGTCATCGAATGATTGATTGATTCGGTGATGTGGAAGCTCAGAATAGCTTGTTATGAGATTACAACTCATTATCATCAAACGGTTGCTCAATTCAGCGATCTGGAACCTCAGAACGGCTTGTTATGAGATTACAACTCATTGTCATCAAACGGTTGATCAATTCGGTGATGTGGAAGCTCAGAACAGCTTGTTATGAGATTACAACTCATTATCATCGAACGGTTCATTGATTCGGTGATGTGGAAGCTCAGAATAGCTTGTTATGAGATTATAACTCATTATCATTGAACGGTTGATCAATTCGGCGATGTGGAACCTTAGAAGGGCTTGTTATGAGATTACAACTCATTTTCATTGAATGGTTGATCGATTCGGCGATGTGGAAGCTCAGAACAACTTCTTATGAGATTACAAATCATTTTCATCGAATGGTTGATCGATTCGGTGATGTGGAAGTTCAAAACAACTTGTTATGAGATTACAACTCATTACCATCGAACGGTTGATCGATACGGTGATGTGGAACCTCAGAATAGCTTGTTATGAGATTGCAACTGATTATCATTGAATGGTTGACCGATTCGGTGATGTGGAACCTCAGAACAGCTTGTTATGAGATTATAACTCATTGTCATCAAATGATTGTTTGATTTGGCGATGTGGAAGCTCAGAATAGCTTGTTATGAGATTACAACTCATTATCATCAAACAGTTGATCGATTTGGCGATGTGGAACCTCAGAATGGCTTTTTATGAGATTACAACTCATTGTCATCAAACCGTTGATCGATTTGGCAATGTGGAAGCTCAGAACAGCTTGTTATGAGATTATAACTCGTTGTCATCGAATGGTTGATCGGTTTGGCGATGTGGAAGCTCAGAATAGCTTGTTATGAGATTACAACTCATTATCATCGAACGGTTGATCGATTCGGCGATGTGGAACCTCAGAATGGCTTGTTATGAGATTACAACTCATTATCATCAAACGGTTGATCGATTCAATGATGTGTAAGCTAAAAATAGCTTGTTATGAGATTACAACTCATTGTCATCGAACAATTGATCGATTTGGCGATGTGGAAGCTCAGAACAGCTTGTTATGAGATTACAACTCATTATTATCGAACGGTTCATCGATTCGGTGATGTGGAGGCTTAGAATAGCTTGTTATGAGATTGCAGCTGATTATCATCAAACGGTTGACCGATTCGGTGATGTGGAACCTCAGAACGGCTTGTTATGAGATTACAATTCATTGTCATCGAATGATTGATCGATTCGGTGATGTGGAAGCTTATAACAGCTTGTTATAAGATTAAAACTCATTATCATCGAACGGTTGATCGATTCCGTGATGTGGAAGCTCAGAATAGCTTGTTATGAGATTACAACTCATTGTCATCGAACGGTTGATCAATTCGGCGATGTGGAAGCTCAGAACAGCTTTTTATGACATTACAACTCATTGTCATCAAACGGTTGATCAATTTGGCAATGTGGAAGCTCAGAACAGCTTGTTATGAAATTACAACTCATTATCATCGAATAGTTGATCGATTCAGCAATGTGGAAGCTCAGAACAGCTTGTTATGAGATTACAACTCATTATCATCAAACGATTGATCAATTCGGCGATGTGGAAGCTCAGAACAGCTTGTTATGAGATTAAAACTCATTATCACCGAACGGTTGATCGATTCAGTGATGTGGAAGCTCAGAATAGCTTGTTATAATATTACAACTCATTATCATCGAATGGTTGATCGATTCAGTGATGTGGAAGCTCAAAATAGCTTGTTATGAGATTACAACTCATTGTCATCAAACGGTTGATCAATTCGGCGATGTAGAAGCTCAGAACAGCTTGTTATGAGATTACAACTCATTATCATCGAACGGTTGATCGATTCAGCCATGTGGAAGCTCAGAATAGCTTGTTATAAGAATACAACTCATCATCGAACGGTTGATCAATTCGGCGATGTGGAAGCTCAGAATAGCTTGTTATTAGATTACAACTCATTCTCATTGAACGGTTGATCGATTCGGCGATGTGGAAGCTCAGAAGAGCTTGTTATGAGATTACAACTCATTGTCATCGAACGGTTGATCGAGTCAGTGATGTGGAAGCTTAGAATAGCTTGTTATGAGATTACAACTCATTATCATCGAACAGTTGATTGATTCAGGGATGTGGAAGCTCAGAACAACTTGTTATGAGATTGTAGATGATTATCATCGAACGGTTGACCGATTTGGCGATGTGGAACCTCAAAATAGCTTGTTATGAGATTACAACTCATTGTCATCGAATGATTGATCGATTCGGCAAAGTGGAAGCTCAGAACAACTTGTTATAAGATTACCACTCATTATCATCGAATGGTTGATCGAATCGGCGATGTGGAAGCTCAGAATAGCTTGTTATGAGATTGTGACTCATTATCATCAAACAGATGATCGATTCGGCGATGTGGAACCTTAGAACGGCTTGTTATGAGATTAAAACTCATTATCATCAAACGGTTGATTGGTTTGGCAATGTGGAAGCTCAGAATAGCTTGTTATAAGATTACAGCTGATTATCATCGAACGGTTGACCGATTCAGTGATGTGGAACCTCAGAATGGCTTGTTATGAGATTACAACTCATTGTCATCGAATGATTGATTGATTCGGTAATGTGGAAGCTCAGAACAGCTTGTTATGAGATTACAACTGATTATCATCGAACGGTTGATCGATTCGGTGATGTGGAACCTCAGAACGGCTTGTTATGAGATTACAACTCATTGTCATCAAATGGTTGATCGATTCGGCGATGTGGAAGCTCAGAACAGCTTGTTATGAGATTACAACTCATTACCATCGAACGGTTGATCAATTCGGTGATGTGGAACCTCAGAATGGCTTGTTATGAGATTACAACTCATTGTCATCAAATGGTTGATCGATTCGGCGATGTGGAAGCTCAGAACAGCTTGTTATGAGATTACAACTCATTATCATCGAACGGTTGATCGATTTGGTGATGTGGAAGCTCAGAATAACTTGTTATGAGATTACAACTCATTATCATCAAACGGTTGATCGATTCGGCGATGTGGAAGCTCAGAACAACTTGTTATGAGATTACAACTCATTGTCATCAAATGGTTGATCGATTTGGCAATGTGGAAGCTCAGAATAGCTTGTTATGAGATTACAACTCATTGTCATCGAACGGTTGATCGATTCGGCGATGTGGAAGCTCAGAATAGCTTGTTATGAGATTACAACTCATTATCATGGAACGGTTGATCGATTCGGTGAGGTGGAAGCTCAGAACAGCTTGTTATGAGATTACAACTCATTGTCATCAAACGGTTGATCAATTCAGTCATGTGGAAGCTTAGAACAGCTTGTTATGAGATTACAACTCATTGTCATCAAATAGTTGATCGATTCGGCGATGTGGAAACTCAGAATAGCTTGTTATGAGATTACAACTCATTATCATCAAATAGTTGATCGATTCGGTGATGTGGAAGTTTAGAACAGCTTGTTATGAGATTGCAGCTGATTATCATTGAATGGTTGACCGATTCGGCGATGTGGAACCTTAGAACGGCTTGTTATGAGATTACAACTCATTGTCATCGAACGATTGATTGATTCGGTGATGTGGAAGCTCAGAACAGCTTGTTATAAGATTAAGACTCATTATCATCGAACGGTTGATCGATTCGGCGATGTGGAAGCTCAGAATAGCTTGTTATGAGATTACAACTCATTATCATTGAACGGTTGATCGATTTAGCAATGTGGAACCTCAGAATGGCTTGTTATGAGATTACAACTCATTGTCATCAAACGGTTGATTGATTCAGTGATGTGGAAGCTCAGAATAGCTTGTTATGAGATTACAACTCATTATCATCGAACGGTTGATCGATTCGGTGATGTGGAACCTCCGAACGGCTTGTTATGAGATTACAACTCATTGTCATCAAACGGTTGATCGATTCGGCGATGTGGAAGCTTAGAACAGCTTGTTATGTGATTATAACTCATTGTCATTGAACGGTTGATCGATTCGGTGATGTGGAAGCTCAGTATAGCTTGTTATGAGATTAGAACTCATTATCATCGAACAGTTGATCGCTTCCGCGATGTGGAAGCTCAGAATAGCTTGTTATGCGATTACAACTCATTGTCATCGAACGGTTGATTGATTTGGCGATGTGGAAGCTTAGGACAGCTTGTTATGAGATTACAACTCATACTCATCGAACAGTTGATCGATTCGGCGATGTGGAAGCTCAGAACAGCTTGTTATGAGATTACAACTTATTATCATCAAACGATTGATTGATTCGGTGATGTGGAACCTCAGAATGGCTTGTTATGAGATTACAACTCATTGTCATCGAACAGTTGATCGATTCAGCGATGTGGAAGCTCAGAACAGCTTGTTATGAGATTACAACTCATTATCATTAAACGGTTGATCGATTCGGCGATGTGGAAGCTCAGAACAACTTGTTATGAGATTACAACTCATTATCATCGAACGGTTGATCGATTCGGTGATGTGGAAGCTAAGAATAGCTTGTTATGAGATTAAAACTCATTTTCATCAAACGGTTGATCGATTCGGCGATGTGGAAGCTCAGAATAGCTTGTTATGAGATTACAACACATTATCATCGAACGGTTGATCGATTCGGTGATGTGGAAGCTCAGAATAGTTTGTTATGAGATTGCAACTGATTATCATCAAACGGTTGACCGATTGGGTGATGTGGAACCTCAGAATGGCTTGTTATGAGATTACAACTCATTGTCATCAAACGATTGATCGATTCGGCAATGTGGAAGCTCAGAACAGCTTGTTATAAGATTACAACTCATTGTCATCGAATGGTTGATCGATTCGGCTATGTGGAAGCTCAGAATAGCTTGTTATGAGATTACAACTCATTATCATCGAACTGTTGATCGATTCGGTGATGTGGAACCCCAGAATGGCTTGTTATGAGATTATAACTCATTGTCATCAAACGGTTGATAAATTCGGCAATGTGGAAGCTCAGAACAACTTTTTATGAGATTACAACTCATTGTCATCGAACGGTTGATTGATTCGGTGATGTGGAAGCTTAGAATAGCTTGTTATGACAATATAACTCATTATCATTGAACGGTTGATCGATTCGGTGATGTGGAAGCTCAGAATAGCTTGTTATAAGATTACAACTCATTGTCATCGAACGGTTGATCGATTCGGTGATGTGGAAGCTTAGAATAGCTTGTTAGGAGATTATAACTCATTATCATCAAACGGTTGATCGATTCGGTGATGTGGAACCTCAGAATAGCTTGTTATGAGATTACAACTCATTGTCATCAAACAGTTGATCAATACGGTGATGTGGAAGCTGAAAACTGCTTGTTATGAGATTAAAACTCATTATCATCGAACAGTTGATCGATTCAGCGATGTGGAAGCTCAGAACAGCTTGTTGTGAGATTACAACTCATTATCATCGAACGGTTGATCGATTCGGCGATGTGGAACCTCAGAATGGCTTGTTATGAGATTACAACTCATTATCATCGAACGGTTGATCGATTCAGCGATATGGAAGCTCAGAACAGCTTGTTGTGAGATTATAACTCATTGTCATCGAACAGTTGATCGATTTGGTGATGTGGAAGCTCAGAATAGCTTGTTATGAGATTACAACCCATTATCATTGAACGGTTGATCAATTTGGCGATGTAGAACCTCAGAATGGGTTGTTATGAGATTACAACTCATTGTCATCAAATGGTTGATCGATTCGGCGATGTGGAAGCTTAGAACAGCTTGTTATGAGATTACAACTCATTGTCATCAAACGGTTAATCAATTTGGTGATGTGGAAGATCAGAATAGCTTGTTATGAGATTACAACTCATTATCATTGAACGGTTGATCGATTCGGTGATGTGGAAGCTCAGAACAACTTCTTATGAGATTACAACTCATTGTCATTGAACGGTTGATTTATTCAGCGATGTGGAAGCTCAGAACAGCTTGTTATGAGATTACAACTCATTTTCATCGAACAGTTGATTGATTCGGCGATGTGGAAGCTCAGAACAGCTTGTTATGAGATTACAACTCATTGTCATCGAATGGTTGATCAATTCGGTGATGTGGAAGCTCAGAAAGGCTTGTTATGAGATTACAACTCATTATCATCAAACGGTTGATCGATTCGGTGATGTGGAAGCTCAGAATAGCTTGTTATGAGATTACAACTCATTGTCATCGAATGGTTGATCGATTAAGTGATGTGGAAGGTCAAAATAGCTTGTTATGAGATTACAACTCATTATTATTGAACGGTTGATCGATTTGGCAATGTGGAAGCTCAGAACAACTTGTTATGAGATTACAACTCATTGTCATCGAATGGTTGATCGATTCGGCAATGTGGAAGCTCAGAACAGCTTGTTATGAGATTACAACTCATTATCATCGAACGGTT
>MU220505.1:248441-270119 GCA_018584345.1 Thuja plicata | reverse complement strand
GTTATGAGATTACAACTCATTGTCATCGAATGGTTGATCGATTCGGCAATGTGGAAGCTCAGAACAGCTTGTTATGAGATTACAACTCATTATCATCGAACGGTTGATCGATTCGGTGATGTGGAAGGTTAAAACATCTTGTTATAAGATTACAACTCATTATCATCAAACGGTTGATCGATTCGGCGATGTGGAAGCTCAGAACAACTTGTTATGAGATTTCAACTCATTGTCATCAAACGGTTGATTGATTCGGTGATGTGGAAGCTCAGAATAGCTTTTTATGAGATTACAACTCATTGTCATCAAACGGTTGATCGATTCAGCAATGTGGAAGCTCAGAACAACTTGTTATCAGATTACAACTCATTATCATCAAACGGTTGATCGATTCGGCGATGTGGAAGCTTAGAACAGCTTGTTATGAGATTGTAGTTGATTATCATCAAATGGTTGACCAATTCAGCAATGTGGAACCTCAGAATGGCTTGTTATGAGATTACAACTCATTGTCATCGAATGATTGATCAATTCGGCAATGTGGAAGCTCAGAATAGCTTGTTATAAGATTACAACTCACTGTCATGGAATGGTTGATCGATTCGGTGATGTGGAAGCTCAAAATAGCTTGTTATGAGATTACAACTCATTCTCATCGAACGGTTGATCGATTCGGCGATGTGGAACCTCAGAACGGCTTGTTATGAGATTACAACTCATTGTCATCAAATGGTTGATCGATTCGGCGATGTGGAAGCTCAGAACAGCTTGTTATGATATTACAACTCATTGTCATCAAACGATTGATTGATTTGGCGATGTGGAAGCTCAGAATAGCTTGTTATGAGAATACAAGTCATCATCATCGAATGATTGATCGATTCGGCGATGTGGAACCTCAAAATGGCTTGTTATTAGATTACAACTTATTGTCATCGAACGGTTGATCAATTCGGTGATGTGGAAGCTCAGAACAGCTTGTTATGAGATTACAACTCATTGTCATCAAACGGTTGATCGATTCGGCGATGTGGAAGCTCACAACAGCTTTTTATGAGATTACAACTCATTATCATCGAACGGTTGATCGATTCAGTGATGTTGAAGCTAAGAATAGCTTGTTATGAGATTGTAGCTGATTATCATCGAACAGTTGACCGATTCGGCGATGTGGAACCTCAGAACGGCTTGTTATGAGATTACAAATCATTGTCATCGAACAATTGATTGATTCAGCGATGTGGAAACTCAGAACAGCTTGTTATAAGATTACAACTCATTGTCATCGAACGGTTGATCGATTCGGCGATGTGGAAGCTCAGAATAGCTTGTTATGAAATTACAACTCATTATCATCGAACGGTTGATCAATTCGGCAATGTGGAACCTCAGAACGGCTTTTTATGAGATTACAACTCATTGTCATCAAACAGTTGATCGATTCGGTGATGTGGAAGCTCAGAATAGCTTGTTAGGAGATTACAACTCATTATCATCAAACGGTTGACCGATTTGGTGATGTGAAACCTCAGAATAGCTTGTTATGAGATTACAACTCATTGTCATCAAATGGTAAATCGATTCGGCGATGTGGAAGCTCAAAATAGCTTGTTATGAGATTACAACTCATTGTCATCGAATGGTTGATCGATTCGGCTATCTGGAAGCTCAAAACAGCTTGTTATGAGATTACAACTCATTATCATCGAATGGTTGATCGATTCAGCGATGTGGAAGCTCAGAACAGTTGTTTATGAGATTGCAGCTGATTATCATCAAACGGTTGACCGATTCAGCGATGTGGAACCCCAGAACCGCTTGTTATGAGATTACAATTCATTATCATCGAACGATTGATCGATTCGGCGATGTGGAAGCTTAGAATAGCTTGTTATAAGATTACAACTCATTGTCATCAAACGGTTGATTGATTCGGGGATGTGGAAGCTTAGAATAGCTTGTTATGAGATTACAACTAATTATCATCGAACGGTTGATCAATTCGGTGATGTGGAACCTTAGAATGGCTTGTTATGACATTACAACTCATTATCATCAAATGGTTGATCAATTCAGCGATGTGGAAGCTCAGAATAGCTTGTGATGAGATTACAACTCATTGTCATCGAACGGTTCATCGATTCAGCCCTGTGGAAGCTCAGAACAGCTTGTTATGAGATTACAACACATTATCATCAAACAGTTGATCGATTCAGCGATGTGGAAGCTAAGAACAGCTTGTTATGAGATTACAACTCATTGTGATCGAATGGTTGATCGATTCGGTGAACTCATTGTCATCGAACAGTTGATCGATTCGGTGATGTGGAAGCTCAAAACAGCTTGTTATGAGATTACAAATCATTATCATCGAACGGTTGATCAATTCGGTGATGTGGAAGCTCATAACAGCTTGCTATGAGATTACAACTCATTATCATCAAACAGTTGATCGATTCAATGACGTGGAAGCTCAGAACAACTTGTTATGAGATTAGAACTCATTATCATCGAACGGTTGATCGAATCGGCAATGTGGAAGCTCAGAATAGCTTGTTATAGGATTACAACTCATTGTCATCGAACGGTTGATTGATTTGGTGTTGTGGAAGCTCAGAACAGCTTGTTATGAGATTACAACTCATTGTCATCGAACGGTTGATCGAGTCGGTAATGTGGAAGCTCAGAATAGCTTGTTATGAGATTACAACTCATTATCATCGAATGGTTGATCAATTCAGTGATGTGGAAGCTCAAAACAGCTTGTTATTAGATTACAACTCATTGTCATTGAAGGGTTGATCGATTGGGCGATGTTGAAGCTTAGAACAGCTTGTTATGAGATTACAACTCATGGTCATCGAACGGTTGATCGATTTGGTGATGTGGAAGCTCAGAATAGCTTGTTATGAGATTACAACTCATTATCATCGAACGGTTGATCGATTCGGCGATGTGGTAGCTCAGAATAGCTTGTTATGAGATTGCAGTTGATTATCATCAAACGGTTGACCGATTCGGCGATGTGGAACCTCAAAATAGCTTGTTATGAGATTACAACTCATTATCATCGAACGATTGATCGATTTGGCAAAGTGGAAGCTCAGAATAGCTTGTTATAAGATTACAACTCATTATCATCAAATGGTTGATCGATTCGGCGATGTGGAAGCTCAGAATAGCTTGTTATGAGATTACAACTCATTATCATCAAACGATTGATCGATTCGGTGATGTGGAACCTCAGAGTGGCTTGTTATGAGATTACAACTCATTATCATCAAACAGTTGATTGAGTCAGCGATGTGGAAGCTCAGAATAGCTTGTTATGAGATTAGAACTCATTGTCATCAAATGGTTGATCGATTCAGCGATGTGGAAGCTCAGAATAGCTTGTTATGAGATTACAACTCATTATCATCGAACGGTTGATCGATTCAGTGATGTGGAACCTCAGAACGGCTTGTTATGAGATTACAACTCATTGTCATCGAACGGTTGATCGATTCAGCAATGTGGAAGCTCAGAATAGCTTGTTATGAGATTACAGCTCATTATCATCAAACAGTTGATCGATTTGGCAATGTGGAAGCTCAGGATAGCTTGTTATGAGATTGCTGCTGATTATCATTGAATGATTGACTGATTCGGCGATGTAGAACCTCAGAATGGCTTGTTATGAGATTACAACTCATTGTCATCGAAAGATTGATCGATTCGGCGATGTGGAAGCTCAGAACAGCTTGTTATAAGATTACAACTCATTGTCATTGAATGGTTGATCGATTCGGCGATGTGGAAGCTCAGAATAGCTTGTTATGAGATTACAACTCATTATCATCAAACGGTTGATCGATTCGGCAATGTGGAACCTCTGAACGGCTTGTTATGAGATTACAACTCATTGTCATCAAATGGTTGATCGATTCTGTGATGTAGAAGCTCAGAATAGCTTATTATGAGATTACAACTCATTATCATCGAACGGTTGATCAATTTGGCGATGTGGAACCTCAGAATGGCTTGTTATGAGATTACAACTCATTGTCATCAAAGGGTTGATCGATTTGGTGATGTGAAAGCTCAGAACAACTTGTTATGAGATTACAACTCATTATCATCAAAGGGTTGATCGATTTGACGATGTGGAAGCTCAGAACAGCTTGTTATGAGATTACAACTCATTATCACCGAATGGTTGATCGATTTCGCAATGTGGAACCTCAAAATAGCTTGTTATGAGATTACAACTCATTGTCATCGAATGGTTGATCGATTCAGCGATGTGGAAGCTCATAACATCTTGTTATGAGATTACAATTCATTGTCATTGAACGGTTGATCGATTCGGCGATGTGGAAGCTCAGAACAGCTTGTTATGAGATTAAAACTCATTATCATTGATTGGTTGATCGATTCGGTGATGTGGAAGCTCAGAACAGCTTGTTATGAGATTGCAGCTGATTATCATCAAACGGTTGACCGATTCGGCGATGTGGAACCTCAGAACAGCTTGTTATGAGATTACAACTCATTGTCATCGAATGATTGATCGATTCGGCGATGTGGAAGATTAGAACAGCTTGTTATAAGATTACAACTCGTTGTCATTGAACAGTTGATCGATTCGGTGATGTGGAACCTTAGAACGGCTTGTTATGAGATTATAACTCATTGTCATCAAACGGTTGATCGATTCGGCAATGTGGAAGCTCAGAATAGCTTGTCATGAGATTACAACTCATTGTCATCAAACGGTTGATCGATTTGGCAATGTGGAAGCTCATAATAGCTTGTTATGAGATTACAACTCATTATCATCGAACGGTTGATCGATTCGACGATGTGGAAGCTTAGAATGGCTTGTTATGAGATTACAACTCATTATCATCGAACAGTTGATCAATTCGGTGATGTGGAAGCTCAGAACAGCTTGTTATGAGATTGCAACTGTTTATCATCAAACGGTTGACCGATTCGGCGATGTGGAACCTCGGAACGGCTTGTTATGAGATTACAAATCATTGTCATCGAATAATTGATCAATTCGGCAATGTGGAACCTCAAAATGGCTTGTTCTGAGATTACAACTCCTTATCATCAAATGGTTGATCGATTCAGTGATGTTGAAGCTCAGAACAGTTTGTTATGAGATTACAACTCATTGTCATCAAACGGTTGATCGATTCAGCGATGTGGAAGCTCAGAAGAGCTTGTTATGAGATTACAACTCATTGTCATCGAACGGTTGATCGATTCGGCAATGTGGAAGCTTAGTACAGCTTGTTATGAGATTACAACTCATTATCATCGAACGGTTGATCGATTCGGCGATGTGGAAGCTCAGAATAGCTTGTTATGAGATTGCAACTGATTATCATCGAATGGTTGACCGATTCGGCGATGTGGAACCTCAGAATGGCTTGTTATGAGATTACAACTCATTGTCATCGAATGATTGATCGATTCAGAAATGTGGAAGCTCAGAACAGCTAGTTATAAGATTATAACTCATTGTCATCGAACGGTTGATTGATTCGGCGATGTGGAAGCTCAAAATAGATTGTTATGAGATTACAACTCATTATCATTGAATGGTTGATCAATTCGGTGATGTGGAACCTCAGAATGGCTTGTTATGAGATTACAACTCATTGTCATCAAACGATTGATCGATTCGGCAATGTGGAAGCTCAGAATAGCTTGTTATGAGATTACAACTCAGTGTCATCGAACGGTTGATCGATTCAGCGATGTCGAAGCTCAGAACAACTTGTTATGAGATTACAACTCATTATCATCAAATGGTTGATCGATTCGGTGATGTGGAAGCTTAGAACAGCTTGTTATGAGATTACAACTCATTGTCATCGAACGGTTGATCGATTCGGCGATGTGGAAGCTCAGAATAGCTTGTTATGAGATTATATTTCATTGTCATCAAACGGTTGATCAATTTAGCGATGTGGAAGCTTAGAACAGCTTGTTATGACATTACAACTTATTATCATGAAACGGTTGATTGATTCAGCGATTTGGAAGCTCAGAACAGCTTGTTATGAGATTGTAGCTGATTATCATCGAACGGTTGATCGATTCAGCGATGTGGAACCTCAGAACAGCTTGTTATGAGATTACAACTCATTGTCATTGAATGGTTGATTGATTTGGCGATGTGGAAGCTCAGAATAGCTTGTTATAAGATTACAACTCATTATCATCAAACGGTTGATCAATTCAGTGATGTGGAAGCTCAGAATAGCATGTCATGAAATTATAACTCATTATCATCGAACGGTTGATCGATTCGGCGATGTGGAACCTCAGAACGGCTTGTTATGAGATTACAACTCATTGTCATCAAACGGTTGATCGATTCGGCAATGTGGAAGCTTAGAACACACTTTTTTATGAGATTACAACTCATTGTCATCGAACGGTTGATCGATTTAGCGATATGGAAGCTTAGAATAGCTTGTTATGAGATTACAACTCATTATCATCGAACAGTTTATCAATTTGGCGATGTGGAACCTCAGAACGGCTTGTTATGAGATTACAACTCATTTTCATCAAATGGTTGATCAATTCTGTGATGTGGAAGCTCAGAACAACTTGTTATCAGATTACAACTCATTATCATCAAACGGTTGATCGATTCAGTGATGTGGAAGCTCAGAATAGCTTGTTATGAGATTACAACTCATTATCATCGAACGTTTGATTGATTCGGCGATGTGGAAGCTTAGAACAGCTTGTTATGAGATTGTAGCTAATTATCATCAAACGGTTGACCGATTTGGTGATGTGGAACCTCAGAACAGCTTTTTATGAGATTACAACTCATTATCATTGAACGATTGACTGATTCGGCGATTTGGAAGCTCAGAATAGCTTGTTATAAGATTACAACTCATTGTCATCGAACGGTTGATTGATTCGGCGATGTGGAAGCTCAGAATAGCTTATTATGAGATTACAACTCATTATCATCGAATGGTTGATCGATTCAGCGATGTGGAAGTTCAGAATAGCTTGTTATGAGATTGCAGCTGATTATCATCAAATGGTTGACCGATTTGGCGATGTGGAACCTCAGAACGGCTTGTTATGAGATTACAACTCATTGTCATCGAACAATTGATCGATTCGGCGATGTGGAAGCTCAGAACAGCTTGTTATGAGATTACAACTCATTGTCATCAAATGGTTGATCAATTCAGTGATGTGGAAGCTCAGAACAGCTTGTTATGAGATTACAACTCATTATCATCGAACGGTTGATCGATTTGGTGATGTGGAAGCTCAGAATAGCTTTTTATGAGATTACAACTCATTATCATCCAACGATTGATCAATTCGGCAATGTGGAACCTTAGAACGGCTTGTTATGAGATTACAACTCATTGTCATCGAACGGTTGGTCGATTCGGCGATGTGGAAGCTTAGAATAGCTTGTTATGAGATTTCAACTCATTTTCATTGAACGGTTAATCGATTCGGCAATGTGGAAGCTCAGAATAGCTTGTTATGAGATTACAACTCATTATCATCGAACGGTTGATCGATTCGGCAATGTGGAAGCTCAGAACAGCTTGTTATGAGATTGCACCTGATTATCATCGAATGGTTGACCGATTCAGGGATGTGGAACCTTAGAAGAACTTATTATGAGATTACAACTCATTGTCATCGAACGATTGATCAATTTGGTGATGTGGAAGCTCAGAATAGCTTGTTATAAGATTACAACTCATTGTCATCAAATGGTTGATTGATTCAGCGATGTGGAAGCTCGGAACAACTTTTTATGAGATTGCAGCTGATTAACATCGAACAGTTGACCAATTGGGTGATGTGGAACCTAAGAACGGCTTGTTATGAGATTACAACTCATTGTCATCAAACGATTGATCGATTCAGCAATGTGGAAGCTCAGAACAGCTTGTTATAAGATTACAACTCATTGTCATCGAATGGTTGATCGATTTGGCGATGTGGAAGCTCAGAATAGCTTGTTAAGAGATTACAACTCATTATCATCAAATGGTTGATCTATTCAGCGATGTGGAACCTCAGAACGGCTTGTTATGAGATTACAACTCATTGTCATCAAATAGTTGATTGATTCAGCGATGTGGAAGCTCAGAATAGCTTGTTATGAGATTACAACTCATTGTCATCGAATGGTTGATCGTTTCGGCGATGTGAAAGCTCAAAACAGCTTGTTATGAGAATACAACTCATTATCATCGAACGGTTGATCGATTTGGTGATGTGGAAGCTTAGAATGACTTGTTATGAGATTACAACTCATTGTCATTGAACGGTTGATCAATTCAGTGATGTGGAAGCTCAGAACAACTTTTTATGAGATTACAACTCATTGTCATCGAACGGTTGATCGATTCAACGATGTGGAAGCTCAGAATAGCTTGCTATGAGATTACAACTCATTATCATCGAATGGTTGATCGATTCGGTGATGTGGAAGCTCAGAACAGCTTGTTATGAGATTGCAGCTGATTATCATCGAACGGTTGATCGATTCGGCGATGTGGAACCTCAGAACAGCTTGTTACGAGATTGAAGATGATTATCATCGAACGGTTGACCGATTCGGCAATGTGGAACCTAAGAATGGCTTATTATGAGATTACAACTCATTGTCATCGAATGATTGATTGATTCGGCGATGTGGAAGCTTAGAACATCTTGTTATAAGATTACAACTCATTATCATCGAACAGTTGACCAATTTGGCGACGTGGAAGCTCAGAATAGCTTGTTATGAGATTACAACTCATTATCATCAAACGGTTGATCGATTCAGCGATGTGGAACCTCAGAATAGCTTGTTATGAGATTACAACTCATTGTCATCGAATGGTTGCTCGATTTGGCGATGTGGAAGCTCAGAACAGCTTGTTATGAGATTATAACTTATTGTCATTGAACAGTTGATCGATTCAGTGATGTGGAAGCTTAGAATAGCTTGTTATGAGATTACAACCCATTATCATCGAACGGTTGACCGATTCGGCGATATGGAACCTCAGAACGACTTGTTATGAGATTACAACTCATTGTCATCAAATGATTGATCGATTTGGCAATGTGGAAGCTCAGAACAACTTGTTATAAGATTACAACTCATTGTTATCGAACGGTTGATCGATTCGACGATGTGGAAGCTCAGAATAGCTTTTTATGAGATTACAACTCATTATCATCAAACGGTTGATCGATTCGGCGATGTGGAACCTCAGAACGGCTTGTTATGAGATTACAACTCATTGTCATCAAATGGTTGATCAATTCGGCGATGTGGAAGCTCAGAACATCTTGTTATGAGATTACAACTCATTATCATCGAACGGTTGATCAATTCGGTGATGTGGAAGCTCAGAATAGCTTGTTATGAGATTACAACTCATTATCATTGAATGGTTGATCGATTCGGCGATGTGGAACCTCAGAATGGCATGTTATGAGATTACAACTCATTTTCATCTAATGGTTGATCGATTCGGCAATGTGGAAGCTCAAAACAACTTGTTATGAGATTACAACTCATTATCATCGAACGGTTGATCGATTCGGCGATGTGGAAGCTTAGAATAGCTTTTTATGAGATTACAACTCATTATCATCAAACGGTTGATCAATTCAGTGATGTGGAAGCTCAAAATAGATTGTTATGAGATTGCAGCTGATTATCATCGAATGGTTGACCGATTCGGTGATGTGGAACCTCAGAATGGCTTGTTATGAGATTACAACTCATTGTCATTGAATGATTGATCGATTCGGCGATGTGGAAGCTCAGAAAAGCTTGTTATAAGATTACAACTCATTGTCATCGAACGGTTGTTCGATTCGGCGATGTGGAAGCTCAGAATAGCTTGTTATGATATTACAACTCATTATCATCGAACGGTATATCAATTCAACTATGTGGAACCTTAGAATGGCTTGTTATGAGATTGCAACTCATTGTCATGAAACGGTTGATCGATTCGGCGATGTGGAAGCTCAGAATAGCTTGTTATGAGATTACAACTTATTATCATCGAACGGTTGATCAATTCGGTGATGTGGAAGCTCAAAATAGCTTATTATGAGATTACAACTGATTATCATTGAAAGGTTGATCGACTCGGCGATGTGGAACCTTAGAACAGCTTGTTATGAGATTACAACTCATTGTCATCGAATGGTTGATCGATTCGGCAATGTGGAAGCTCAGAAAAGCTTGTTATGAGATTACAACTCATTGTCATCGAACGGTTGATCGATTTGGCGATGTCGAAGCTTAGAATAGCTTGTTATGAGATTACAACTCATTATCATCGAACGGTTGATCGATTCAATGATGTGGAAGCTCAGAATAGCTTGTTATGAGATTGCAGCCTATTATCATCGAACGGTTGACCGATTCAGGGATGTGGAAACTCAGAATGGCTTGTTATGAGATTTTAACTCATTGTCATCAAATGGTTGATCAGTTCGGCAATGTGGAAGCTCAGAATAGCTTGTTATGAGATTACAACTCATTGTCATCAAACGGTTGATCGATACTGTGATGTGGAAGCTCAGAATAGCTTGTTATGAGATTACAACTCATTATCATTAAACGGTTGATCGATTCAGCGATGTGGAAGCTCAGAACAACTTGTTATGAGATTACAACTCATTGTCATCGAATGGTTGATCGATTCGGTGATGTGGAAGCTCAGAACAGCTTGTTATGAGATTACAACTCATTACCATCGAACGGTTGATCGATTCAGCGATGTGGAAGCTCAGAACAGCTTGTTATGAGATTACAACTCATTGTCATCAAACGGTTGATCGATTTAGCGATGTGGAAGCTCAAAACAGTTTGTTATGAGATTACAACTCATTGTCATCAAATGGTTGATTAATTCGGTGATGTGGAAGCTCAGAACAACTTGTTATGAGATTACAACTCATTTTCATCAAACGGTTGATCAATTCGGCGATGTGGAAGCTTAGAACAACTTGTTATGAGATTACAACTCATTATCATAATATGGTTGATCGATTTGGCGATGTAGAAGCTTAGAACAGCTTGTTATGAGATTACAACTCATTGTCATCGAATGGTTGATCCATTTGGCGATGTGGAAGCTCAGAACAGCTTGTTATGAGATTACAACTCATTATCATTTAACTGTTGATCGATTCGGTGATGTGGAAGCTCAGAATAGCTTGTTATAAGATTACAACTCATTGTCATCGAACGGTTGATCGATTCGGCAATGTGGAAGCTCAGAACATCTTGTTATGAGATTACAACTCATTATCATCGAATGGTTGATCAATTCGGTGATGTAGAAGCTTAGAACAGCTTGTTATAAGATTACAACTCATTATCATCGAACGGTTGATCGATTCGGCAATGTGGAAGCTCAGAACAGCTTGTTATGAGATTACAACTCATTGTCATCGAACGGTTGATCGATTCGGTGATGTGGAAGCTCAGAATAGCTTGTTATGAGATTACAACTCATTATCATCAAACGGTTGATCGATTCGGCGATGTGGAAGCTTAGAACAGCTTGTTATAATATTACAACTCATTGTCATCAAACGGTTGATCGATTCAGCGATGTGGAAGCTCAAAACAGCTTGTTATGAGATTACAACTCATTGTCATCGAATGGTTGATTGATTCGGGGATGTGGAAGCTCAGAACAACTTGTTATGAGATTACAACTCATTGTCATTGAACGGTTGATCGATTCAGCAATGTGGAAGCTTAGAACAACTTGTTATGAGATTACAACTCATTATCATCGAATGGTTGATCGATTCAGTGATGTAGAAGCTCAGAACAGCTTGTTATGAGATTAAAACTCATTATCATCGAATGGTTGATCGATTCGGCGATGTGGAAGCTCAGAACAGCTTGTTATGAGATTACAACTCATTATCATCGAATGGTTGATCAATTCAGCGATGTGGAAGCTCAGAACAGCTTGTTATAAGATTACAACTCATTGTCATCAAACGGTTGATTGATTCGACAATATGGAAGCTCAGAACAGCTTGTTATGAGATTACAACTCATTATCATCGAACGGTTGATCGATTCGGTGATGTGGAAGCTCAGAACAACATGTTATGAGATTACAACTCATTATCATCAAACGGTTGATCGATTCGGCAATGTGGAAGCTCAGAACAGCTTGTTATGAGATTACAACTCATTGTCATCGAACAGTTGATCGATTCGGTGATGTGGAAGCTCAAAACAGCTTGTTATGAGATTACAACTCATTGTCATCAAACGGTTGATTTGATTCGGCGATGTGGAAGCTCAGAACAGCTTGTTATGAGATTAACACTCAATATCATCGAACGGTTGATCGATTTGGCGATGTGGAACCTCAGAATGGCTTGTTATGAGATTACAACTCATTGTCATCGAACGGTTGATCGATTTTGCAATGTGGAAGCTCAGAACAACTTGTTATGAGATTAAAACTCATTATCATCGAACGGTTGATTGATTCGGCGATGTGGAAGCTCAGAATAGCTTTTTATGAGATTACAACTAATTTTCATCAAACGGTTGATCGATTCAGCGATGTGGAAGCTCAGAATAGCTTGTTATGAGCTTACAACTCATTATCATCAAACGGTTGATTGATTCGGCAATGTGGAAGCTCAGAACAGCTTGTTATGAGATTACAGCTGATTATCATCGAACAGTTAACCGATTCGGTGACATGGAACCTTAGAATGGCTTGTTATGAGATTACAACTCATTGTCATCATACGATTGATTGATTCAGCGATGTGAAAGCTCAGAATAGCTTGTTATAAGATTACAACTCATTGTCATCGAACGGTTGATCAATTCAGCGATGTGGAAGCTCAGGATAGCTTGTTATGAGATTACAACTCATTATCATCAAATGGTTGATCGATTCGGCGATGTGGAACCTCAGAACGGCTTGTTATGAGACTACAAGTCATTGTCATCAAACGGTTGATTGATTCAGTGATGTGGAAGCTTAGAACAGCTTGTTATGAGATTACAACTCATTGTCATCGAATGGTTGATCGATTTGGCAATGTGGAAGCTCAGAACAGCTTGTTATGAGATTACAACTCATTATCATCAAGTGGTTGATTAATTCGGCGATGTGGAAGCTCAGAATAGCTTGTTATGAGATTACAACTCATTGCCATCGAACGGTTGATCGATTCGGCGATGTGGAAGCTCAGAATAGCTTGTTATGAGATTATAACTCATTGTCATCGAATGGTTGATCAATTCGGTGATGTGGAAGCTCAGAACAGCTTGTTATGAGATTAAAACTCATTGTCATCGAACGTTTGATCGATTCAGCGATGTGGAAGCTCAAAATAGCTTGTTATGAGATTACGACTCATTGTCATCGAACGGTTGATCAATTCGGCGATGTGGAAGCCAGCTTGTTATGAGATTAAAACTCATTATCATCGAACAGTTGATTGATTCGGCGATGTGGAAGCTCAGAATAGCTTGTTATGAGATTACAACTCATTGTAATTGAACGGTTGATCGATTCAGCGATGTGGAAGCTCAGAACAGCTTGTTATGAGATTACAACTGATTGTCATTAAACGATTGATCGGGTCAGCGATGTGGAACCTCAGAATAGCTCGTTATGAGATTACAACTCATTGTCATCAAACGATTGATCGATTCCACTATGTGGAAGCTCTGAACAGATCGTTATGAGATTACAACTCATTATCATCGAACGGTTGATCAATTCGGCGATGTGGAAGATTAGAACAGCTTGTTATGAGATTACAACTCATTATCATCGAACGGTTGATTGATTCGGCACTGTGGAAGCTTAGAATAGTTTGTTATGAGATTACAGTTGATTATCATCAAACAGTTGACCGATTCGGCGATGTGGAACCTCAGAATGGCTTGTTATGATATTACAACTCATTGTCATTGAACGATTGATCGATTTGGCGATGTGGAAGCTTAGAATAGCTTGTTATAAGATTACAACTCATTGTCATCAAACGGTTGATCGATTCGGCGATGTGGAAGCTCAGAATAGCTTGTTATGAGATTACAACTCATTATCATCAAACGGTTGATTGATTCGGCGATGTGGAACCTCAGAATGGCTTATTATGAGATTACAACTCATTGTCATCAAATGGTTGATCGATTCCGTGATGTGGGAGCTCAGAACAGCTTGTTATGAGATTGCAACTGATTATCATCAAACGGTTGACCGATTCAGCGATGTGGAACCTCAGAATGGCTTGTTATGAGATTACAACTCATTGTCATCAAACGGTTCACCGATTCGGCGATGTGGAAGCTCAGAATAGCTTTTTATAAGATTACAACTTATTATCATCGAACGGTTGATCGATTCGGTGATGTGGAAGCTCAGAATAGCTTGTTATGAGATTACAACTCATTATCATCGAACAGTTGATCGATTCGGTGATGTGGAAGCTCAAAATGGCTTGTTGTGAGATTACAACTCATTGTCATCGAACGGTTGATCGATTCAGCAATGTGGAAGCTCAGAACGGCTTTTTATGAGATTACAACTCATTGTCATTGAATGGTTGATCGATTAAGTCATGTGGAAGCTCAAAATAGCTTGTTATGAGATTACAACTCATTTTCATCGAACGGTTGATCGATTCGGTGATGTCGAAGCTCAGAATAGCTTGTTATGAGATTACAACTCATTATCGTTGAACGGTTAATTGATTCAGTGATGTGGAAGCTCAGAATAGCTTGTTATGAGATTACAACTCATTGTCATCGAACGGTTGATCGATTCGGCAATGTGGAAGCTTAGAACAGCTTGTTATGAGATTACAACTCATTGTCATCGAACGGTTGATCGATTCGGCGATGTGGAAGCTCAGAATAGCTTGTTATGAGATTACAACTCATTATCATCGAATGGTTGATCGATTCGGTGATGTGGAAGCTTAGAATAGCTTGTTATGAGATTACAACTCATTTTCATTGAACGGTTGATCGATTCGGCGATGTGGAAGCTCATAATAGCTTGTTATGAGATTATAACTCGCTTTCATCGAACGGTTGATCGATTCGGTGATGTGGAAGCTCAGAACAGCTTGTTATGAGATTATAACTCATTATCATCAAACGGTTGATCAATTCGGTGATGTGGAAGCTCAGAACAACTTGTTATGAGATTACAACTCATTATCATCAAACGGTTGATCGATTCGGTGATGTGGAAGCTCAAAACAGCTTGTTATGAGATTACAGCTCATTATCATCGAACAGTTGATTGATTCAGTGATGTGGAAGCTCAGAATAGCCTGTTATTAGATTACAACTCATTATCATTGAACGGTTGATCGATTCAGTGATGTGGAAGCTCAGAACAACTTGTTCATAGATTACAACTCATTGTCATCAAACGGTTGATCGATTCAGCGATGTTGAAGCTCAGAATAGCTTGTTATGAGATTACAACTCATTGTCATCAAACGGTTGATCGATTCAGCGATGTGGAAGCTTAGAATAGCTTGTTATGAGATTACAACTCATTATCATCGAACGGTTGATCGATTCGGTGATGTGGAAGCTCAGAACAACTTGTTATGAGATTGCAACTGATTATCATCGAATGGTTGACTGATTCAGCGATGTGGAGCCTCAGAATGGCTTGTTATGAGATTACAACTCATTGTCATCGAACGATTGATCAATTTGGCGATGTGGAAGCTCAGAACAGCTTGTTATAAGATTACAACTCATTATCATTGAACGATTGATCGATTTGGTGATGTGGAAGCTAAGAATAGCTTGTTATGAGATTACAACTCATTATGATCAAACGGTTGATCAATTCAGCAATGTGGAACCTCAGAAGGGCCTGTTATGAGATTACAACTCATTGTCATCAAACGGTTGATCGATTTGGCAATGTGGAAGCTCAGAACAGCTTGTTATGAGATTACAACTCATTGTCATCGAAATGTTGATCGATTCGGCGATGTGGAAGCTCAGAACATCTTGTTATGAGATTACAACTCATTATCATCAAATGGTTGATCGATTCGGGGATGTGGAACCTCAGAATGGCTTGTTATGAGATTACAACTCATTGTCATCAAACGGTTGATTGATTCGGCGATGTGGAAGCTCAGAACAACTTGTTATGTGATTACAACTCATTGTCATCGAATGGTTGATCGATTTGGTGATATGGAAGCTCAGAACAGCTTGTTATGAGATTACAACCCATTATCATCGAACGGTTGATCAATTCAGTGATGTGGAAGCTCAGAATAGCTTGTTATGAGATTGAAGCTGATTATCATAAAATAGTTGACTGATTCTGTGATGTGGAACCTCAGAATGGCTTGTTATGAGAATACAACCCATTATCATCAAACGGTTGATCGATTCGGCGATGTGGAAGCTCAGAACAACTTGTTATGAGATTACAACTCATTGTCACCGAACGGTTGATCGATTCGGAGATGTGGAAGCTCAGAACAGCTTGTTATGAGATTACAACTCATTGTCACTGAACGGTTGATCGATTCAGAGATGTGGAAGCTCAGAAGAGCTTGTTATGAGATTACAACTCATTGTAATCAAACGGTTGATCGATTCAGTGATGTGGAAGCTCAAAATAGCTTGTTATGAGATTACAACCCATTATCATCGAATGGTTGATCAATTCGGTGATGTGGAAGCTCAGAACAGCTTGTTATGAGATTACAACTCATTGTAATCAAACGGTTGATCAATTCGGTGATGTGGAAGCTCAGAATAGCTTGTTATGAGATTACAACCCATTATCATCGAATGGTTGATCAATTCAGCGATGTGGAAACTTAGAATAGCTTGTTATTAGATTGCAGCTGATTATCATCAAACAGTTGATCGATTCGGCGATGTGGAAGCTTAGAACAGCTTGTTATGAGATTACAGCTCATTATCATGGAACGGTTGACCGATTTGGTGATGTGGAACCTTAGAACGGCTTGTTATGAGATTACAACTCATTATCATTGAACGATTGATTGATTCGGTGATGTGGAAGCTTAGAAGAGCTTGTTATGAGATTACAACTCATTATCATCGAACGGTTGATCGATTCGGCGATGTGGAAGCTTAGAATAGCTTGTTATGAGATTACAACTCATTATCATCGAACGGTTGATCGATTCAGTGATGTGGAACCTCAGAATGGCTTGTTATGAGATTACAACTCATTTTCATCAAACGGTTGATCGATTCGGCGATGTCGAAGTTCAGAACAGCTTGTTATGAGATTGCAACTCATTATCATCGAACGGTTGATCGATTTGGCGATGTGGAAGCTTAGAACTGCTTGTTATGAGATTAAAACTTATTATCATCAAACGGTTGATCAATTCGGCGATGTGGAACCTCAGAATGGCTTGTTATGAGATTACAACTCATTGTCATCAAATGGTTGATTGATTCGGCGATGTGGAAGCTCAGAATAGCTTGTTATGAGATTACAACTCATTGTCATCGAACGGTTGATCGATTTGGTGATGTGGAAGCTCAGAACAGCTTGTTATGAGATTACAACTCATTATCATCGAATGGTTGATCGATTTGGCGATGTGAAAGCTCATACCATCTTGTTATGAGATTACAACTCATTATCATCGAACGGTTGATCGATTCAGCGATGTGAAACCTCAGAACGGCTTGTTATTAGATTACAACTCATTGTCATCAAATGGGTGATCGATTCGGCGATGTGGAAGGTCAGAACAGTTTGTTATGACATTACAACTCATTGTCATCAAATGGTTGATCGATTTGGCGATGTGGAAGCTCAGAATAGCTTGTTATGAGATTACAACTCATTGTCATCAAACGGTTGAACGATTCGGCGATGTGGAAGCTCAAAAAAGCATGTTATGAGATTACAACTCATTGTCATCGAATGGTTGATCGATTGGGTGATGAGGAAGCTTAGAACAGCTTGTTATGAGATTAAAACTCATTGTCATTGAACAGTTAATCAATTTGGTGATGTGGAAGCTCAGAACAGCTTGTTATGAGATTACAACTCATTATCATCGAACGGTTGATCGATTCTGTGATGTGGAAGCTCAGAATAGCTTGTTATGAGATTCCAACTCATTGTCATCGAACGGTTGATCGATTCGGTGATGTGGAAGCTCACAACAGCTTGTTATGAGATTACAACTCATTGTCATCGAACGGTTGATCGATTCGGTGATGTGGAAGCTCAGAACAGCTTGTTATGAGATTACATCTCATTGTCATCGAACGGTTTATCAATTCGGCGATGTGGAAGCTCAGAATAGCTTGTTATGAGATTAAAACTCATTATCATCAAACGGTTGATCGATCCTATGATGTGGAAGCTTAGAATAGCTTGTTATGAGATTACAACTCATTGTCATCGAACGGTTGATCGATTCAGCCATGTGGAAGCTTAGAACAGCTTCTTATGAGATTACAACTCATTGTCATCGAACGGTTGATTGATTCGGTGATGTGGAAGCTTAGAAAAGCTTGTTATGAGATTACAACTCATTGTCATCAAACGGTTGATCAATTCGGCGATGTGGATGATCAGAACAGCTTGTTATGAGATTACAACTCATTATCATCAAATGGTTGATCGATTCGGTGATGTGGAAGCTCAGAACAGCTTGTTATGAGATTACAACTCATTGTCATCGAACGGTTGATCGATTCGGCGATGTGGAAGCTCAAAATAGCTTGTTATGACATTACAACTCATTGTCATCGAACGGTTGATTTATTCGGTGATGTGGAAGCTCAAAATAGCTTGTTATGAGATTACAACTCATTGTCATCGAATGGTTGATCGATTCGGCGATGTGGAAGCTTATAATAGCTTGTTATGAGATTACAACTCATTATCATCAAACGGTTGATTGTTTTGGCTATGTGGAAGCTTAGAACAGCTTGTTATGAGATTACAACTCATTGTCATCGAACGGTTGATCGATTCGGTGATGTGGAAGCTCAGAATAGCTTGTTATGAGATTACAAGTCATTATCATTGAATGGTTGATCGATTCGGCAATGTGGAAGCTCAGAATGGCTTGTTATGAGATTACAACTCATTATCATCCAACGGTTGATGGATTCGGCGATGTGGAACCTCAGAACGGCTTGTTATGAGATTACAACTCATTATCATCGAACGGTTGATTGATTCGGCGATGTCGAAGCTCAGAATAGCTTGTTATGAGATTACAACTCATTATCGTCAAATGGTTGATTGATTCAGTGATGTGGAAGCGCAGAATAGCTTGTTATGAGATTGCAGCTGATTATCATCGAACGGTTGACCGATTCGATGATGTGGAACCTCAGAATGGCTTGTTATGAGATTATAACTCATTGTCATCGAATGATTGATCGATTTGGTGATGTGGAAGCTCAGAATATCTTGTTATGAGATCACAACTCATTGTCATTGAACGGTTGATCAATTCGGCGATGTGCAAGCTCTGAATAGCTTGTTATAAGATTACAACTCATTGTCATCAAACGGTTGATCGATTCGGCGATGTGGAACCTTAGAACGGCTTGTTATGAGATTACAACTTATTATAATCAAACGGTTGATCGATTCGGCGATGTGGAAGCCCAGAATAGCTTGTTATGAGATTACAACTCATTGTCATCGAACGGTTGATCGATTCGGTGATGTGGAAGCTCAGAATAACTTGTTATGAGATTACAACTCATTATCATCAAACGGTTGATCGATTCAGCGATGTGGAACCTCAGAACGGCTTGTTATGAGATTACAACTCATTGTCATCAAACGGTTGATTGATTCGGCGATGTGGAACCTTAGAACGGCTTGTTATGAGATTACAACTCATTATCATCAAACGGTTGATCGATTCGGCGATGTGGAAGCCCAGAATAGCTTGTTATGAGATTACAACTCATTATCATCAAACGGTTGATCGATTCAGCGATGTGGAGCCTCAGAACAACTTGTTATGAGATTACAACTCATTGTCATTGAACGGTTGATCGATTCGGCGATGTAGAAGCTCAGAACAACAATATCAGATTACAACTCATTACCATCAAACGGTTGATCGATTCGGTGATGTGGAAGCTCAGAACAACTTGTAATGAGATTGTAGTTGATTATCATCGAACAGTTGATCAATTTGGCAATCTGGAACATCAGTACGGCTTGTTATGAGATTACAACTCATTGTCATCAAACGCTTGATCAATTCAGTGATGTTGAAGCTCATAACAGCTTGTTATGAGATTACAACTCATTGTCATCAAATTGTTGATCGATTCAGCGATGTGGAAGCTCAGAATAGCTTGTTATGAGATTACAACTCATTGTCATCGAACGGTTGATTGCTTCGGCGATGTGGAAGCTCAGAACAGCTTATTATGAGATTACAACTCATTATCATCGAATGGTTGATCGATTCGGCGATGTGGAAGCTCAGAATGGCTTGTTCTGAGATTACAACTCATTGTCATCCAACGGTTGATCGATTCGGTGATGTGGAAGCTCAGAATAGCTTGTTATGAGATTAAAACTCATTATCATCGAATGGTTGATCGATTCGGCGATGTGGAAGCTCAGAACAGCTTGTTATGATATTACAACTCATTATCATCGAACGGTTGATCGATTCAGCGATGTGGAAGCTGAGAATAGCTTGTTATGAGATTACAGCTGATTATCATCAAACGGTTGACCGATTCAGTGATGTGGAACCTTAGAATGGCTTGTTATGAGATTACAACTCATTCTCATCGAACGATTGATCTATTCGGCGATGTGGAAGCTCAAAATAGCTTGTTATAAGATTACAACTCATTGTCATCGAACGGTTGATCGATTCGGCGATGTGGAAGCTCAGAATAGCTTGTTATGAGATTACAACTCATTATCATCGAACGGTTGATCGATTCGGGGATGTGGAACCTCAGAACAACTTGTTATAGGATTACAACTCTTTGCCATCAAATGGTTGATCAATTCGGTGATGTGGAAGCTCAGAATAGCTTGTTATGGGATTAAAACTCATTATCATCGAACGGTTGATCGATTCAGCGATGTGGAAGCTTAGAATAGCTTGTTATGGGATTACAACTCATTATCATTGAACGGTTGATCGATTCGGTGATGTGGAAGCGCAGAATAGCTTGTTATGAGATTGTAGCTGATTATCATCAAACGGTTGACCGATTCGGCGATGTGGAACCTCAGAATGGCTTGTTATGAGATTACAACTCATTGTCATCGAACGATTGATCAATTCGGCAATGTGGAAGCTCAAAATAGCTTGTTATGAGATTACAACTCATTGTCATCGAACGGTTGATTGATTCGGCGATGTGGAAGCTCTGAATAGCTTGTCATAAGATTACAACTCATTGTCATCGAATGGTTGATCGATTCGGCGATGTGGAACCTCAGAATGGCTTGTTATGAGATTACAACTGATTATCATGAAATGGTTAATCGATTCGGCGATGTGGAAGCTCAGAATAGCTTGTTATGAGATTACAACTCATTGTCATCGAACGGTTGATCGATTCGGTGATGTGGAAGCTCAGAATAGCTTGTTATGAGATTACAACTC
>MU220505.1:231789-248391 GCA_018584345.1 Thuja plicata | reverse complement strand
TGTTATGAGATTACAACTCATTGTCATCGAACGGTTGATCGATTCGGTGATGTGGAAGCTCAGAATAGCTTGTTATGAGATTACAACTCATTATCATCGAACGGTTGATCGATTCGGCGATGTGGAACCTCAGAATGGCTTGTTATGAGATTACAACTCATTATCATCGAATGGTTGATCGATTCGGTGATGTGGAAGCTTAGAACAGCTTGTTATGAGATTACAACTCATTATCATCAAATGGTTGATCGATTTGGTGATGTGGAACCTTTGAACAGCTTGTTATGAGATTACAACTCATTATCATCAAATGGTTGATCGATTCAGCGATGTTGAAGCTCAGAACAGCTTGTTATGAGATTACAACTCATTGTCATCAAACAGTTGATCGATTCGGTGATGTGGAAGTTTAGAATAGCTTGTTATGAGATTACAACTCATTATCATCGAATGGTTGAGCGATTCGGCGATGTGGAAGCTCAGAACAGCTTGGTATGAGATTACAACTCATTATCATCGAACGGTTGATCAATTCGGCAATGTGGAAGCTCAGAACTGCTTGTTATAAGATTACAACTCATTATTATCGAACGGTTGATCGATTCGGTGATGTGGAAGCTCAGAACAGCTTGTTATGAGATTACAAGACATTGTTATCAAACGGTTGATCGATTCGGCAATGTGGAAGCTCAGAATAGCTTGTTATGAGATTACAACTCATTGTCATCGAATGGTTGATCGATTCGGCGATGTGGAACCTCAAAATTGCTTGTTATGAGATTACAACTCATTGTCATAGAACGGTTGATCGATTTGATGATGTGGAACCTCAGAATAGCCTGTTATGAGATTATAACTCATTATCATTGAACGGTTGATTGATTCGGCGATTTGGAAGCTCAGGATAGCTCGTTATGAGATTACAACTCATTATCATTGAACGGTTGATCGATTCGGTGATGTGGAAGCTCAGAACAGCTTGTTATGAGATTACAGTTGATTATCATTGAACGGTTGACCGATTCGGCGATGTGGAACCTCAAAAAGGCTTGTTATGAGATTACAACTCATTGTTATCGAATGATTGATCGATTCAGTGATGTGGAAGCTTAGAACAACTTGTTATAAGATTACAACTCATTGTCATCGAATGGTTGATCGATTCAGCGATGTGGAAGCTCAGAATAGCTTTTTATGAGATTACAACTCATTATCATCAAACGGTTGATCGATTCAGCGATGTGGAACCTCAGAATGGCTTGTTATGAGATTAGAACTCATTGTCATCAAACGGTTGATTGATTCGGTGATGTGGAAGCTTATAACAACTTGTTATGAGATTACAACTCATTGTCATCGAACAGTTGATCAATTCAGCGATGTGGAAGCTCAGAATAGCTTGTTATGAGATTACAACTCATTATCATTGAACAGTTGATCAATTTGGTGATGTGGAACCTCAGAACGGCTTTTTATGAGATTACAATTCATTGTCATCGAATGGTTGATTGATTCGGCTATGTGGAAGCTCAGAACAGCTTGTTATGAGATTACAACTCATTGTCATCGAACAGTTGATCGATTCGGTGATGTGGAAGCTCAGAACAGCTTGTTATGAGATTACAACTCATTATCATCGAACAGTTAATCGATTCAGCGATGTGGAAGCTCGGAACAGCTTGTTATGAGATTGCAGCTGATTATCATCGAATGGTTGACCGATTCGGCGATGTGGAACCTCACAAGGACTTGTTATGAGATTACAACTCATTGTCATCGAACGATTGATCGATTCAGTGATGTGGAAGCTCAAAATAGCTTTTTATAAGATTACAACTCATTGTCATTGACTGGTTGATCGATTCGGCGATGTGGAGCTTAGAATAGCTTGTTATGAGATTACAACTCATTATCATCAAACGGTTGATCGACTCGGTGATGTGGAACCTCAGAATGGCTTGTTATGAGATTACAACTCATTGTCATCAAACGGTTGATCGATTCGGCGATGTGGAAGCCCAGAATAGCTTGTTATGAGATTAAAACTCATTGTCATCGAACGGTTGATTGATTCGTGGATGTGGAAGCTCAGAATAGCTTGTTATGAGATTAAAACTCATTATCATCAAACGGTTGATCAATTCAATGATGTGGAACCTTAGAATGGCTTATTATGAGATTAAAACACATTTTCATTGAACGGTTGATTGATTCGGCGATGTGGAAGCTCAGAACAACTTGTTATGAGATTACAACTCATTATCATCGAACGTTTGATCTATTCAGCGATGTGGAAGCTCAGAACAACTTGTTATGAGATTACAACTCATTATCATCGAACGGTTGATCGATTCGGCAATGTGGAAGCTCAGAATAGCTTGTTATGAGATTGTAGCTGATTATCATCGAACGGTTGACCGATTCGGCGATGTGGAACCTCAGAATGGCTTGTTTTGAGATTACAACTCATTGTCATCGAACGATTGATCGATTCGGTGATGTGGAAGCTCAGAATAGCTTGTTATAAGATTACAACTCATTGTCATCAAACAGTTGATCGATTCAGCGATGTGGAAGCTCAGAATAGCTTGTTATGAGATTACAACTCATTATCATCGAATGGTTGATTGATTCGGCAATGTGTAACCTTAGAATAGCTTTTTATGAGATTACAACTGATTGTCATCAAACGGTTGATCGATTTGGCGATGTGGAAGCTCAGAACAGCTTGTTATGAGATTAAAACTCATTGTTGTCGAACGGTTGATCGATTCGGCGATGTGGAAGCTCAGAACAACTTGTTATGAGATTAAAACTCATTATCATCAAACGGTTGATTGATTCAGTGATGTGGAAGCTCAGAATGGCTTGTTATGAGATTACAACTCATTGTCATCAAATGGTTGATCGATTTGGTGATTTGGAAGTTCATAACAGCTTGTTATGACATTACAACTCATTGTCATCGAACGGTTGATTGATTCGGCGATGTGGAAGCTTAGAATAGCTTGTTATGAGATTACAACTCATTATCAGTGAACGGTTGATCAATTCGGCGATGTGGAAGCCCAGAACAGCTTGTTATGAGATTGCAGCTGATTATCATCGAACGGTTGACCGATTCGGCGATGTGGAACCTTAGAACGGCTTGTTATGAGATTACAACTCATTGTCATCGAATGATTGATCGATTCGGCGATGTGGAAGCTCATAACAACTTGTTATAAGATTACAACTCATTGTCATCGAAGGGTTGATCGATTTGGCAATGTGGGAGCTAAGAATAGCTTGTTATGAGAATACAACTCATTATCATCAAACGGTTGATCGATTCAGCGATGTGGAACCTCAGAATGGCTTGTTATGAGATTACAACTCATTGTCATCAAACGGTTGATCGATTCGGCAATGTCGAAGCTCAGAATAGCTTGTTATGAGATTACAGCTCATTGTCATTGAACGGTTGATCGATTCGACGATGTGGAAGCTCAGAACAACTTGTTATGAGATTATAACTCATTATCATCGAACGGTTGATCGATTCGGTGATGTGGAAGCTCAGAATAGCTTGTTATGAGATTACAACTCATTGTCATCGAACGGTTGAATGATTCGGCGATGTGGAAGCTCAGAAAAGCTTGTTATGAGATTACAACTCATTATCATCAAACGGTTGATCGATTCGGTGATGTGGAAGCTCAACATAGGTTGTTATGAGATTAAAACTTATTCTCATCAAACGGTTGATCGATTCAGCGATGTGGAAGCTCAGAACAGCTTGTTATGAGATTAAAACTCATTGTCATCGAATGGTTGATCAATTCGGCAATGTGGAAGCTCAGAACCGCAACATGAGATTACAACTCATTATTATCGAACGGTTGATCGATTCCGTGATGTGGAAGCTCAGAACAGCTTGTAATGAGATTGTAGCTGATTATCATCAAACGGTTGACCGATTCGGAAATGTGGAACCTCAGAATGGCTTGTTATGAGATTACAACACATTTTCATCAAATGATTGATCGATTCGGCGATGTGGAAGCTTAGAATAGCTTGTTATAAGATTAAAACTCATTGTCATCCAATGGTTGATTGATTCGGCGATGCAGAAGCTCAGAATAGCTTGTTATGAGATTACAACTCATTATCATCAAACGGTTGATCGATTTGGCAATGTGGAACGTCAGAATGGCTTGTTATGAGATTACAACTGATTGTCATCGAACGGTTTATTGATTCAGCAATGTTGAAGCTCAGAATAGCTTGTTATGATATTACAACTCATTGTCATCGAACGGTTGATCGATTTGGCGATGTGGAAGCTTAGAATAGCTTGTTATGAGATTACAACTCATTGTCATCAAACGTTGATCGATTTGGCCATGTGGAAGCTCAGAATAGCTTGTTATGAGATTACAACTCATTATTATCGAATGGTTGATCGATTCAGCGATGTGGAAGCTCAGAATAGATTATTATAAGATTACAACTCATTATCATCGAACGGTTGATCGATTCGGTGATGTGGAAGCTTAGAACAGCTTGTTATGAGATTACAGCACATTGTCATCGAACGGTTGATCGATTCGGCAATGTGCAAGCTCAGAATAGCTTATTATGAGATTACAACTCATTGTCATCGAACGGTTGATCAATTCGGCAATGTGGAACCTCAAAATGGCTTGTTATGAGATTACAACTCATTATCATCGAACGGTTGATCGATTCGGCAATGTGGAAGATTAGAACAACTTGTTATGAGATTACAACTCATTATCATTAAACGGTTGATCAATTCTGCAATGTGGAAGCTCAGAATAGCTTGTTATGAGATTACAGCTGATTATTATCGAACAGTTGACCGATTCGGCGATGTGGAACCTCAGAACGGCTTGTTATGAGATTACAACTCATTGTCATCGAATGATTGATCAATTCGGCAATGTGGAAGGTCAGAACAAGTTGTTATCAGATTACAAGTCATTGTCATCGAACGGTTGATCGATTCAGTGATGTGGAAGCTCAGAATAGCTTTTTATGAGATTACAACTCATTATCATCGAACGGTTGATCGATTCGGTGATGTGGAACCTCAAAATGGATTTTTATGAGATTACAACTGATTGTCATTAAACGATTGATCGGTTCGGTGATATGGAAGCTTAGAACAACTTGTTATGAGATTACAACTCATTGTCATTGAACGGTTGATCGATTCGGTGATGTGGAAGCTCAGAACAACTTGTTATGAGATTAAAACTCATTATCATCAAACAGTTGATCAATTCAGCGATGTGGATCCTTAGAATGGCTTGTTATGAGATTACAACTCATTGTCATCGAACGGTTGATTGATTCGGTGATGTGGAAGCTCAGAACAGCTTGTTATGAGATTACAACTCATTATCATCGAACGGTTGATCGATTCGGCGATGTGGAAGCTCAGAATAGCTTGTTATGAGATTACAACTCATTATCATCAAACGGTTGATCGATTCGGTGATGTGGAAGCTCAGAATAGCTTGTTATGAGATTGCAGCTGATTATCATCGAACGGTTGACCGATTCGGCGATGTGGAACCTCAGAACGGCTTGTTATGAGATTATAACTCATTGTCATCAAATGATTGATCGATTCGGCAATGTGGCAGATCAAAATAGCTTGTTATAAGATTAAAACTCATTATCATTGAATGGTTGATCGATTCGGGGATGTGGAACCTCAGAACGGCTTGTTATGAGATTACAACTCATTATCATCAAACAGTTGATCAATTCGGCGATGTGGAAGCTCAAAAGAGCTTGTTATGATATTAAAACTCATTGTCATCAAACGGTTGATTGATTCAGCGATGTGGAAGCTCAGAATAGCTTGTTATGAGATTACAACTCATTATCATCAAATGGTTGATCGATTCAGCGATGTGGAACCTCAAAATGGCTTTTTATGAGATTACAACTCATTGTCATCAAACAGTTGATTGATTCGACGATGTGGAAGCTCAGAACAACTTGTTATGAGACTAAAACTCATTATCATCAAACAGTTGATCGATTCGGTGATGTAGAAGCTCAGAACAGCTTGTTATGAGATTACAACTCATTATCATCGAATGGTTGATCGATTCGGTGATGTGGAAGCTCAAAATAGCTTGTTATGAGATTGTAGCTGATTATCATCGAACGGTTGACCGATTCGGCGATCTGGAACCTCAGAACGGCTTGTTATGAGATTACAACTCATTGTCATCGAACAATTGATCGATTCGGCGATGTGGAAGCTCAAAATAGCTTGTTATAATATTACAACTCATTATCATCGAAGGGTTGATTGATTCAGTGATGTGGAAGCTCAGAATAGCTTGTTATGAGATTACAACTCATTATCATCGAACGGTTGATTGATTCGGCAATGTGTAACCTCAGAATAGCTTGTTATGAGATTACAACTCATTGTCATCAAACAGTTGATCGATTTGGCGATGTGAAAGCTCAGAACAGCTTGTTATGAGATTACAACTCATTGTGATCGAACGGTTGATCGATTGGGCGATGTGGAAGCTCAGAACAGCTTGTTATGAGATTACAACTCATTATCATCGAATGGTTGATCGATTCGGTGATGTGGAAGCTCAGAATGGCTTGTTATGAGATTACAACTCATTGTCATCGAACGGTTGATCGATTCAGTGATGTGGAAGGTCATAACAGCTTGTTATGACATTACAACTCATTGTCATCGAAGGGTTGATCGATTTGGCGATGTGGAAGCTCAAAATAGCTTGTTATGAGATTACAACTCATTATCAGTGAACGGTTGATCGATTCGGCGATGTGGAAGCTCAGAACAGCTTGTTATGAGATTGTAGCTGATTATCATCGAATGGTTGACCGATTCGGTGATGTGGAACCTTAGAACGACTTGTTATGAGATTAAAACTCATTGTCATTGAATGATTGATTGATTCGGTGATGTGGAAGCTCAGAACAACTTGTTATAAGATTACAACTCATTGTCATCGAACGGTTGATCGATTCGGCAATGTGGGAGCTCAGAATAGGTTGTTATGAGATTATAACTCATTATCATCGAATGGTTGATCGATTCAGCGATGTGGAACCTCAGGAACAACTTGTTATGAGATTAGCACTCATTGTCGTCAAATGGTTGATCATTTTGGCGATGTTCAAGCTCAGAATAGCTTGTTATGAGATTACAACTCATTGTAATCGAACGGTTGATCGATTCAGTGATGTGGAAGCTCAGAATAGCTTGTTATGAGATTACAACTCATTATCATCAAACGGTTGATCGATTCGGCGATGTGGAAGCTCAGAACAGCTTGTTATGTGATTATAACTCATTGTCATCGAACGGTTGATCGATTCGGCAATGTGGAAGCTCAGAACAACTTGTTATGAGATTAGAACTCATTGTCATCGAATGGTTCATCGATTTGGTGATGTGGAAGCTTAGAACAGCTTGTTATGAGATTACAACTCATTGTCATCGAACGGTTCATCGATTCAGCAATGTGGAAGCTCACAATAGCTTGTAATGAGATTATAACTCATTATCATCGAATGGTTGATCAATTCAGCAATGTGGAAGCTCAGAACAGCTTGTTATGAGATTACAACTCATTGTCATCGAACGGTTGATCGATTCGGCGATGTGGAAGCTCAGAATAGCTTGTTATGAGATTACAACTCATTTTCATCGAACGGTTGATCGATTCCGCGATGTGGAAGCTCAAAATAGCTTGTTATGAGATTACAACTCATTATCATCGAACGGTTGATCGATTCAGCAATGTGGAAGCTCAGAACAGCTTGTTATAATATTACAATTCATTATCATCAAACGGTTGATCGATTCGGCGATGTGGAAGCTCAGACTAGCTTGTTATGAGATTACAACTCATTATCATCGAACGGTTGATCGAGTCGGTGATGTGGAAGCTCAGAATAGCTTGTTATGAGATTACAACTCATCATCATCAAATGTTTGATCGATTCGGCGATGTGGAAGCTTAGACTAGCTTGTTACGAGATTACAACTCATTGTCATCGAACGATTGATCAATTCGGCGATGTAGAAGCTCAGAATAGCTTGATATGAGATTACAATTCATTGTCATCAAACAGTTGATCGATTCAGCGATGTGGAAGCTCAAAATAGCTTTTTATGAGATTACAACTCATTGTCATCAAACGGTTGATTGATTCGGCGATGTGGAAGCTCAGAACAGCTTGTTATGAGATTACAACTCATTATCATCGAACAGTTGACCGATTCGGTGATGTGGAAGCTCAGAATAGCTTGTTAAGAGATTACAACTCATTGTCATCAAACGGTTGATCGATTCAGCGATGTGGAAGCTCAAAAATGCTTGTTATGAGATTACAACTCATTATCATCGAATGGTTGATCGATTCGGCGATGTGGAAGCTCAGAAAAGATTGTTATTAGATTACAACTCATTATCATCAAATAGTTGATCGATTCGGCGATGTGGAAGCTCAGTATGGCTTGTTATAAGATTACAACTCATTATCATCAAACGGTTGATCGATTCGGCAATGCGGAAGCTCAGAACAGCTTGTTATGAGATTACAACTCATTATCATCAAACGGTTGATCGATTCGGCAATGTGGAAGCTCAGAATAGCTTGTTATGAGATTACAACTCATTGTCATCAAACAGTTGATCGATTCGGTGATGTGGAAGCTCAGAATAGCTTGTTATGAGATTACAACTCATTGTCATCGAATGGTTGACTGATTTGGCGATGTGGAACCTTAGAACGGCTTGTTATGAGATTAAAACTCATTGTAATCGAACGATTCATCGATTCAGTGATGGGGAAGCTCAGAATAGCTTGTTATAAGATTACAACTCATTGTCATCGAACAGTTGATCGATTCGGCGATGTGGAAGCTTAGAATAGCTTGTTATGAGATTACAACTCATTATCATCAAACGGTTGATCAATTCAGCAATGTGGAACCTCAAAATGGCTTGTAATGAGATTACAACTCATTGTTATCAAATGGTTGATCGATTTGGTGATGTGAAAGCTCAAAATAGCTTGTTATGAGATTACAACTCATTGTCATCAAACGGTTGATCGATTCAGCAATGTGGAAGCTCAGAATAGCTTGTTATGAGATTACAACTCATTATCATCAAACAATTGATCGATTCAGCGATGTGGAAGCTTAGAATGGCTTGTTATGAGATTACAACTCATTGTCATCGAACGGTTGATCAATTCGGCAATGTGGAAGCCTAGAACAACTTGTTATGAGATTACAACTCATTTTCATCGAACGGTTGATCAATTCGGCGATGTGGAAGCTCAGAATAGCTTGTTATGAGATTACAACTCATTGTCATCAAATGGTTGATCGATTTGGCGATGTGGAAGCTTAGAACAGCTTGTTATGAGATTACAACTCATTGTCATTGAACGGTTGATCGATTCGGTGATGTGGAAGCTCAGAATAGCTTGCTATGAGATTATAGCTGATTATCATCGAACGGTTGACCGATTCAGTGATGTGGAACCTCAGAATGGCTTGTTATGAGATTACAACTCATTATCATCAAACGGTTGATCGATTCGGCAATGTGGAACCTGAGAACAGCTTCTTATCAGATTACAACTCATTATCATCAAACGGTTGATCGATTCGGCGATGTGGAAGCTCAGAATAGCTTGTTATTAGATTACAACTCATTTTCATCAAACGGTTGATCGATTCGGCAATGTGGAAGCTCAGAACAGCTTGTTATGAGATTACAACTCATTATCATCAAAAGGTTGGTCGATTCGGCGATATAGAACCTCAAAACAACTTGTTATAAGATTACAACTCATTGTCATCGAACAGTTGATCGATTCGGCGATGTGGAAGCTCAGAATAGCTTGTTATGAGATTATAACTCATTATCATCGAACGGTTGATCGATTCGATGATGTGGAACCTCAGAACGGCTTGTTATAAGATTACAACTCATTGTCATCAAATGGTTGATTGATTCAGCGATGTGGAAGCTCAGAATAGCTGGTTATGAGATTACAACTCATTGTCATCGAAGGGTTGATCAATTCGGTGATTTTGAAGCTCCGAACAGCTTGTTATGAGATTAGAACTCATTATCCTTGAATGATTGATCGATTCAGTGATGTGGAAGCTCAGAATGGCTTGTTATGAGATTACAACTCATTCTCATTGAAGGGTTGATCGATTCGGCGATGTGCAACCTCAGAACGGCTTGTTATGAGATTACAACTCATTGTCATCGAACGATTGATTGATTAAGTGATGTGGAAGCTCAGAATAGCTTGTTATAAGATTACAACTCATTGTCATCAAAGGGTTGATTGATTTGGCAATGTGGAAGCTCAGAATAGCTTGTAATGAGATTACAACTCATTGTCATCAAACGGTTGATCGATTCGGCGATGTGGAACGTCAGAATGACCTGTTATGAGATTACAACTCATTGTCATCAAACAGTTGATCGATTCGGTGATGTGGAAGCTCAGAACAACTTGTTATGAGATTACAACTCATTATCATCGAAGGGTTGATCGATTCGGTGATGTGGAACCTTAGAATGGCTTGTTATGAGATTACAACTCATTGTCATCAAACGGTTGATCGATTCAGTGATGTGGAAGCTTAGAATGGCTTGTTATGAGATTACAAATCGTTGTAATCAAACGGTTGATTGATTCAGCAATGTCGAAGCTTAGAACAGCTTGTTATGAGATTACAACTCATTGTCATCAAACAGTTGATCGATTCGGTGATGTGGAAGCTCAGAACAGATTGTTATAAGATTACAACTCATTATCATCGAACGGTTGATCGATTCGGCGATGTGGAAGCTCAGAACAGCTTGTTATGAGATTACAACTCATTGTCATCGAACGGTTGATCGATTCGGAAATGTGGAAGCTCAAAATAGCTTGTTATGAGATTACAACTCATTATCATCGAACGGTTGATCGATTCGGTAATGTGGAAGCTCAGAACAGCTTGTTATGAGATTATAACTCATTGTCATCAAACGGTTGATCGATTTGGCGATGTGGAAGCTCAGAATAGCTCGTTATGAAATTACAACTCATTGTCATCAAACGGTTGATCGATTCGGCGATGTGGAAGCTCAGAACAACTTGTTATGAGATTACAACTCATTTTCATAAAAATGTTGATCGATTAGGCGATGTGGAAGCTCAGAATAGCTTGTTATGAGATTACAACTCATTATCATTGAACGGTTGATCGATTCGGTGATGTGGAACCTCAGAATAGCTTGTTATGAGATTACAACTTATTGTCATCGAATGGTTGATCGATTCAGTGATGTGGAAGCTCAGAACATCTTGTTATGAGATTACAACTCATTGTCATCGAATGGTTGATTGATTCAGCGATGTGGAAGCTCAAAACAGCTTGTTATGAGATTACAACTCATTATCATTGAACGGTTGATCGATTCGGTGATGTGGAAGCTCAGAGTGGCTTGTTATGAGATTACAACTCATTGTCATCAAACGGTTGATCAATTCGGTGATGTGGAAGCTCAGAACGGCTTGTTATGAGATTACAACTCATTATCATCGAATGGTTGATCGATTGAGTGATGTGGAAGCTCAGAATAGCTTGTTATGAGATTAGACCTCATTATTATCAAATGGTTGATCGATTCGGCGATGTGGAAGCTCAGAATAGCTTGTTATGAGATTGTAGCTAATTATCATCAAACGGTTGACCGATTCGGTGATGTGGAACTTCAGAACGGCTTGTTATGAGATTACAACTCATTGTCATCGAACGATTGATCGATTCGGCAATGTGGAAGCTCAGAACAACTTGTTATAAGGTTACAACTCATTGTCATTGAACGGTTGATCGATTTGGCGATGTGGAAGCTCAGAATAGCTTGTTATGAGATTACAACTCATTATCATTGAATGGTTGATCGATTCGGCGATGTGGAAGCTCAGAATAGCTTGTTATGAGATTACAACTAATTATCATCGAACAGTTGATCGATTCGGCGATGTGGAATCTCAGAACAGCTTGTTATGAGATTACAACTCATTATCATCGAACGGTTGATTGATTCGGTGATGTGGAAGCTCAGAACGGCTTGTTATGAGATTACAACTCATTGTCATCAAACGGTTGATCGATTCGGTGATGGGGAAGCTCAGAACAACTTGTTATGAGATTACAACTCATTATCATCGAACGGTTGATCAATTCGGTGATGTGGAAGCTCAGAATAGCTTGTTATGAGATTATAACTCATTATCATCGAACGGTTGATCGATTCAGCGATGTGGAAGCTCATAACAACTTGTTATGAGATTACAACTCATTATCATCGAACGGTTGATTGATTCGGCGATGTGGAAGCTCAGAATAGCTTATTATGAGATTACAACTCATTGTCATCGAACGGTTGATTGATTCAGCGATGTGGAAGCTCAGAATAGCTTGTTATGAGATTACAACTCATTGTCATCTAATGGTTGATCGATTCAGCGATGTGGAAGCTCATAATAGCTTGTGATGAGATTGCAGCTGATTGTCATCGAACAGTTGATCGATTCGACGATGTGGAAGCTCAGAATAGCTTGTTATGAGATTACAACTCATTGTCATTGAACAGTTGATCAATTCGGCGATGTGGAAGCTCAGAACAGCTTGTTATGAGATTACAACTCATTATCATTGAATGGTTGATCGATTCGGCGATGTGGTAGCTCAGAACAACTTGTTATGAGATTGCAGCTGATTATCATCGAATGGTTGACCGATTCAGTGATGTGGAACCTCAAACTGGCTTGTTATGACATTACAACTTATTCTCATCAAATGGTTCATCAATTCGGCGATGTGGAAGCTCAGAACAGCTTGTTATGAGATTACAACTCATTATCATCGAATGGTTGATCGATTCGGTGATGTGGAAGCTTAGAATGGCTTGTTATGAGATTACAACTCATTGTCATCGAACACTTGATAGATTCCGTGATGTGGAAGCTCAGAACAACTTGTTATGAGATTACAACTCATTATCATTGAATGAATGATCGATTCGGCGATGTGGAACCTCAAAACGGCTTGTTATGAGATTACAACTTATTATCATCGAACGGTTGATCGATTTGGCGATGTGGAAGCTCAGAACAGCTTGTTATGAGATTACAACTCATTGTCATCAAACGGTTGATCAATTTGGTGATGTGGAAGCTCAGAATAGCTTGTTATGAGATTACAACTCATTATCACTGAACGGTTGATCGATTTGGCGATGTGGAAGCTCAGAACAGCTTGTTATTAGATTGCAGCTGATTATCATCAAACGATTGACCGATTCGGCGATGTGGAACGTCATAACAACTTGTTATGAGATTACAACTCATTATCATCGAACGGTTGATCAATTCACCCATGTGGAAGGTCAGAATAGCTTGTTATGAGATTACAACTCATTATCATCAAACGGTTGATTGATTCGGCGATGTGGAACGTCAGAACGACTTGTTATGAGATTACAACTCATTGTCATCAAATAGTTGATCGATTTGGCGATGTGGAAGCTCAGAATAGCTTTTTATGAGATTACAACTCATTGTCATCCAACAGTTGATTGATTCGGCGATGTGGAAGCTCAGAACAGCCTGTTATGAGATTACAACTCATTATCATCGAACGGTTGATCGATTCGGCAATGTGGAACTTCAGAATGGCTTGTTATGAGATTACAACTCATTGTCATTGAACGGTTGATCGATTTGGTGATGTGGAAGCTCAGAACAGCTTGTTGTGAGATTACAACTCATTATCATCAAATGGTTGATCGATTCAGTGATGTGGAAGCTCAGAACGGCTTGTTATGAATTACAACTCATTGTCATCAAACGGTTGATCGATTTAGTGATGTGGAAGCTCAGAACGGCTTGTTATGAGATTATAACTCATTGTCATCAAACGGTTGATCGATTCAGTGATGTGGAAGCTCAAAATAGCTTGTTATGAGATTACAACTCATTATCATCGAACGCTTGATCGATTCAGTGATGTGGAAGCTCAGAATAGCTTTTTATGAGATTGTAGCTGATTATCATCAAACAGTTGACTCATTCGGCGATGTGGAACCTCAGAATGGCTTGTTATGAGATTACAACTCATTGTCATCGAACGATTGATCGATTCAGAAATGTGGAAGCTTAGAACAGCTTATTATAAGATTACAACTCATTGTCATTAAACGGTTGATTGATTCGGCGATGTGGAAGCTCAGAATAGCTTGTTATGAGATTACAACTCATTATCATCAAACGGTTGATCGATTTGGCGATGTGGAACCTTAGAATGGCTTGTTATGAGATTACAACTCATTGTCATCAAACGGTTGATCGATTCGGTGATGTGGAAGCTCAGAATAGTTTGTTATGAGATTACAACTCATTGTCATCGAACGGTTGATCGATTCAGTGATGTGGAAGCTCAGAATAGCTTGTTATGAGATTATAACTCATTATCATCGAACGGTTGATCGATTCGGCGATGTGGAAGCTCAGAATAGCTTGTTATGAGATTACAACTCATTGTCATCAAATGGTTGATCGATTCGGCGATGTGGAAGCTCAGAAGAGCTTCTTATGAGATTACAACTCATTGTCATCGAACGGTTGATCAATTCAGCGATGTGGAAGCTCAGAACAGCTTGTTATGAGATTAAAACTCATTGTCATCGAATGGTTGATCGAGTCGGTGATGTGGAAGCTCAGAACAACTTGTTATGAGATTACAACTCATTATCATCGAACGGTTGATCGATTCTACGATGTGGAAGCTCAGAATGGCTTGTTATGAGATTACAACTCATTGTCATCAAACGGTTGATTGATTCGGTCATGTGGAAGCTCAGAATAGCTTGTTATGAGATTACAACTCATTGTCATCGAACGGTTGATCGATTCAGCAATGTGGAAGCTCAGAACAGCTTGTTATGCGGTTACAACTCATTATCATCAAACGGTTGATCGATTTGGCGATGTGGAAGCTCATAACGGCTTGTTATGACATTACAACTCATTGTCATCGAACGGTTGATTGATTTGGCGATGTGGAAGCTCAGAATAGCTTGTTATGAGATTACAACTCATTATCATCGAACGGTTGATCGATTCAGTGATGTGGAAGCTCAGAACAGCTTGTTATGAGATTACAACTCATTATCATCGAACGGTTGATCGATTCGGTGATGTGGAAGCTCAGAACAACTTGTTATGAGATTGCAGCTGAATGTCATCGAATGGTTGATCGATTCAGCGATGTGGAAGCTCAGAATAGCTTGTTATGAGATTACAACTCATTCTCATTGAACAATTGATCAATTCAGCGACGTGGAAGCTCAGAACAACTTGTTATGAGATTACAACTCATTATCATCAAATGGTTGATCGATTCGGTGATGTGGAAGCTCAGAACAGCTTGTTATGAGATTGTAGCTTATTATCATCGAATGGTTGACCGATTCAGCATTGTGGAACCTCAAAATGACTTGTTATGAGATTACAACTTGATGTCATCAAACAGTTGATCAATTCAGCGATGTGGAAGATCAGAACAACTTGTTATGAGATTACAACTCATTGTCATCAAACGGTTGATCGATTCGGCGATGTGGAAGCTTAGAACAGCTTGTTATGAGATTACAACTCATTGTCATCAAACGGTTGATTGATTTGGCGATGTGGAAGCTCAGAATAGCTTGTTATGAGATTCCAACTCATTATCATCAAACGGTTGATCAATTCAGCGATGTGGAAGCTCAGAACAGCTTGTTATCAGATTATAACTAATTGTCATCAAATGGTTGATCGATTCGGCGATGTGGAAACTCATAACATCTTGTTATGAGATTACAACTCATTATCATCGAACGGTTGAGCGATTCGGCGATGTGGAAGCTCAGAACAACTTGTTATGAGATTGCAACTCATTGTCATCGAACAGTTGATTGATTTGGCGATGTGGAAGCTCAGAATAGCTTATTATGAGATTACAACTCATTATCATCGAACGCTTGATCGATTCGGCAATGTGGAAGCTCAGAACAGCTTGTTATGAGATTACAACTCATTGTCATCGAACGGTTGATCGATTCGGTGATGTGGAAGCTCAGAACAGCTTGTTATGAGATTATAACTCATTGTCATCGAACGGTTGATCGATTCGATGATGTGGAAGCTCAGAACAGCTTGTTATGAGATTACAACTCATTGTCATCGAACGGTTGATTGATTCGGCAATGTGAAAGCTCAGAATAGCTTGTTATGAGATTACAACTCATTATCATCAAATGGTTGATCGATTTGGCGATGTGGAAGCTCAGAATAGCTTGTTATGAGATTGCAGCTGATTATCATCAAACGGTTGACCGATTCAGCGATGTGGAACCTTAGAATAGCATGTTATGAGATTACAACTAATTTTCATTGAACCATTGATCGATTCGGTGATGTGGAAGCTCAGAATAGCTTGTTATAAGATTACAA
>MU220505.1:221416-231739 GCA_018584345.1 Thuja plicata | reverse complement strand
AGCGATGTGGAACCTTAGAATAGCATGTTATGAGATTACAACTAATTTTCATTGAACCATTGATCGATTCGGTGATGTGGAAGCTCAGAATAGCTTGTTATAAGATTACAACTCATTGTCATCGAACGGTTGATTTATTCGGCAATGTGGAAGCTCAGAATAGCATGTTATGAGATTACAACTCATTGTCATCGAACGGTTGATCGATTCGGTGATGTGGAAGCTCAGAATGGCTTGTTATGAGATTACAACTCATTATTATCGAACGGTTGATCGATTCGGTGATGTGGAACCTCAGAATAGCTTGTTATGAGATTACAACTTATTGTCATCGAACGGTTGATCGATTTAGTGATGTGGAAGCTCAAAATAGCTTGTTACGAGATTAAAACTCATTGTCATCGAATGGTTGATCGATTCGGTGATGTGGAAGCTCAGAATAGCTTGTTATGAGATTACAAGTCATTATCATCGAACGGTTGATCGATTCGGCAATGTGGAAGCTCATAACGGCTTGTTATGAGATTAGAACTCATTGTCATCGAATGGTTGATCGATTCGGCCATGTGGAAGCTCAGAACGGCTTGTTATGAGATTACAACTCATTGTCATCAAACGGTTGATCAATTCAGAGATGTGAAAGCTTAGAACAGCTTGTTATGAGATTACAACCCATTATCATCATACGGTTGATCGATTCAGCGATGTGGAAGCTCAGAATAGCTTGTTATGAGATTGTAGCTGATTATCATCAAACGGTTGACCGATTTGGCGATGTGGAACCTTAGAACGGCTTGTTATGATATTACAACTCATTGTCATCGAACGATTGATCAATTCAGCAATGTGGAAGCTCAGAACAACTTGTTATAAGATCATAACACATTGTCATTGAACGGTTGATCAATTCGGCGATGTGGAAGCTTAGAATAGCTTGTTATGAGATTACAACTCATTATCATTGAACGGTTGATCGATTCGGCGATGTGGAAGCTCAGAACAGCTTGTTATGAGATTATAACTCATTGTCATCAAATGGTTGATCGATTCGGCGATGTGGAAGCTCAGAACAGCTTGTTATGACATTATAACAAATTGTCATCGAACGGTTGATCGATTCGGCAATGTGGAAGCTCAGAATAGCTTGTTATGAGATTAAAACTCATTGTCATCGAACAGTTGATCGATTCGGTGATGTGGAAGCTTAAAACAGCTTGTTATGAGATTACAACTCATTGTCATCAAACGGTTGATCGATTCGGCAATGTGGAAGCTCAGAATAGCTTGTTATGAGATTACAACTCATTGTCATCAAACGGTTGATCAATTCGGTGATGTGAAAGCTCAGAATAGCTAGTTATGAGATTACAACTCATTATCATCAAACGGTTGATTGATTCGGCGATGTGGAAGCTCAGAACAGCTTGTTATGAGATTACAACTCATTATCATCGAACGGTTGATCGATTCAACGATGTGGAAGCTCAGAACAACTTGTTATGAGATTACAACTCATTTTCATCGAATGGATGAACGATTGGGCGATGTGGAAGCTCAGAATAGCTTTTTATGAGATTGCAGCTGATTCTCATCGAACGGTTGATCGATTCAGCGATGTGGAAGCTCAAAATAGCTTGTTATGAGATTACAACTCATTATCATCGAACGGTTGATCAATTCGGTGATGTGGAAGCTCAGAATAGCTTGTTATTAGATTAATACTCATTATCATCGAATGGTTGATCGATTCGGCGATGTGGAAGCTCAGAATAGCTTGTTATGAGATTGCAGTTGATTATCATCGAATGGTTGATCGATTCGGTGATGTGGAACCTCACAACAGCTTGTTATGAGATTACAACTCATTGTCATCAAACAGTTGATCAATTCAGCGAGGTTGAAGCTCAGAACAGCTTGCTATAAGATTACAACTCATTGTCATCAAACGGTTGATTGATTCGGCGATGTGGAAGCTCAGAATAGCTTGTTATGAGATTACAACTCATTATCATCGAACGGTTGATCGATTCGGCGATGTGGAACGTCAGAACGGCTTGTTATGAGATTACAACTCATTGTCATGAAACGGTTGATCGATTCGGCGATGTGGAACCTCAGAATGGCTTGTTATGAGATTACAAATTATTGTCATCGAACGGTTGATTGATTCAGCGATGTGGAAGCTCAGAACAGCTTGTTATGAAATTACAACTCATTATCATCAAACGGTTGATCGATTCAGTGATGTGGAAGCTCAGAATAGCTTGTTATGAGATTGCAGTTGATTATCATCGAACGGTTGACCGATTCAGAGATATGGAACCTCAGAACAGCTTGTTATGAGATTACAACTTATTGTCATCGAACAGTTGATCGATTCGGCGATGTGGAACCTCAGAACGGCTTGTTATGAGATTACAACTCATTGTCATCAAACGGTTGATCGATTTGGTGATGTGGAAGCTTAGAATAGCTTGTTATGAGATTACAACTCATTGTCATCGAACAGTTGATTGATTCGACGATGTGGAACCTCAGAATGGCTTGTTATGTGATTACAACTCATTGTCATCAAACAATTGATTGATTCGGTGATGTGGTAGCTCAGAACAGCTTGTTATGAGATTACAACTCATTATCATCGAACGGTTGATCTATTCAATGATGTGGAACCTCAGAATGGCTTGTTATGAGATTACAACTCATTGTCATCAAACGGTTGATCGATTTGGTGATGTGGAAGCTCAGAACAGCTTATTATGAGATTACAACTCATTGTCATCAAACAGTTGATTGATTCGACGATGTGGAAGTTCAGAACAGCTTGTTATGAGATTACAACTCATTATCATCGAACGGTTGATTGATTCGGCGATGTGGAACCTTAGAATGGCTTGTTATGACATTACAACTCATTGTCATCGAACGCTTGATCAATTCAGCGATGTGGAAGCTCAGAACAACTTGTTATGAGATTACAACTCATTATTATCGAACGGTTGATCAATTCGATGATGTGGAAGCTCAGAATGACTTTTTATGAGATTACAACTCATTATCATCGAACGGTTGATCGTATCGGTGATGTGGAAGCTCAGAACGGCTTGTTATGAGATTACAACTCATTGTTATCGAATGGTTGATCGATTAAGTGATGTGGAAGCTCAAAATAGCTTATTATGAGATTACATCTCATAATCATCGAACGGTTGATCGATTTGGTGATGTGGAAGCTTAGAATAGCTTGTTATGAGATTGTAGCTGATTATCATCGAACGGTTGACCGATTCGGCTGATGTGGAACCTCAATACAGCTTGTTATGAGATTACAACTCATTGTCATCGAACGATTGATCGATTTGACAATGTGGAAGCTCAGAACAGCTTGTTATAAGATTACAACTAATTATCATTGAACGGTTGATCAATTCGGTGATGTGAAAGCTCAGAATAGCTTGTTATGAGATTACAACTCATTATCATCGAACGGTTGATCGATTCGGCGATATGGAACCTCAGAATGGCTTGTTATGAGATTAAAACTCATTTTCATCCAACAGTTGATCGATTCGGTGATGTGGTAGCTCAGAATAGCTTGTTATGAGATTACAACTCATTGTCATCAAACAGTTGATCGATTCAGCGATGTGGAAGCTCAGAATAGCTTGTTATGAGATTACAACTCATTATCATCAAACGGTTGATCAATTCAGCGATGTGCAAGCTCAGAATAGCTTGTTATGAGATTACAACTTATTGTCATCGAACAGTTCATCGATTCGGCGATGTGGAAGCTCAGAATTGCTTGTTATGAGATTACAACTCATTGTCATCAAACGGTTGATCGATTCGGCGATGTGGAAGCTCAGAACAGCTTGTTATGAGATTAAAACTCATTATCATCAAACAGTTGATCGATTCGGCGATGTGGAACCTCAGAATGGCTTGTTATGAGATTACAACTCATTGTCATCAAACAGTTGATCGATTCGGTGATGTGGTAGCTCAGAACAGCTTGTTATGAGATTACAACTCATTGTCATCGAACGGTTGATCGATTCAGTGATTTTGAAGCTCAGAACAGCTTGTTATGAGATTACAACTCATTATCATCAAACGGTTGATCGATTCAGCGATGTGCAAGCTCAGAACAGCTTGTTATGAGATTACAACTTATTGTCATCGAATGGTTGATCGATTCAGCGATGTGGAAGCTCAGAATAGCTTGTTATGAGATTACAACTCATTTTCATCAAACGGTTGATCGATTCAGTGATGTGGAAGCTTAGAACGGATTGTTATGAGATTATAACTCATTGTCATCAAACGGTTGATCGATTCAGTGATGTGGAAGCTCAAAATAGCTTGTTATGAGATTACAACTCATTGTCATCGAATGGTTGATTGATTTGGCAATGTGGAAGCTCAGAACAGCTTGTTATGAGATTACAACTCATTATCATCTAACGGTTGATCGATTTGGCGATGTGGAAGCTCATAACGGCTTGTTATGAGATTACAACTCATTGTCATCGAATGGTTGATCAATTCAGAGATGTGGAAGCTCAGAAAAGCTTGTTATAAGATTACAACTCATTGTCATCAAACGGTTGATTGATTCACTGATGTGGAAGCTTAGAACAGCTTGTTATGAGATTATAACTCATTGTCATTGAACGGTTGATCGATTCAGCGATGTGGAAGCTCAGAACAGCTTGTTATAAGATTACAACTCATTGTCATCGAACGGTTGATCGATTCGGCGATGTGAAAGCTCAGAACAGCTTGTTATGAGATTGCAGCTGATTGTCATTGAACAGTTGATCGATTCAGTGATGTGGAAGCTCAGAACAACTTGTTATGAGATTACAACTCATTATCATCAAATGGTTGATCGATTCAGTGATATGGAAGCTCAGAACAGCTTGTTATGAGATTACAACTCATTATCATCGAACGGTTGATCGATTCAGCAATGTGGAAGCTCAGAATAGCTTGTTATGAGATTACAACTCATTATCATCGAATGGTTGATCGATTCGGTGATGTGGAACCCCTGGATGGCTTGTTATGAGATTACAACTCATTGTCATCAAACGGTTGATCGATTTGGTGATGTGGAAGCTCAGAACAGCTTGTTATGAGATTACAACTCATTGTCATCGAACGATTGATCGATTCGGCGATGTGGAAGCTCAGAACATCTTGTTATAAGATTACAACTCAATGTCATCGAACGGTTGATTGATTCGGCGATGTGGAAGCTCAGAATAGCTTGTTATGAGATTACAACTCATTATCATTGAACGGTTGATTGATTCAGCGATGTGGAACCTCAGAATGGCTTGTTATGAGATTATAACTCATTGTCATCAAATGGTTGATCGATTCGGTGATGTGGAAGCTTAGAACAACTTGTTATGAGATTATGAGATTATAACTCATTGTCATCAAACGGTTGATTGATTCGACGATGTGGAAGCTCAAAATAGCTTGTTATGAGATTACAACTCATTGTCATCGAATGGTTGATCAATTTGGTGATGTGGAAGCTCAGAATAGCTTGTTATGAGATTACAACTCATTATCATCAAACGGTTGATTGATTCGGCGATGTGGAAGCTCAGAACATCTTGTTGTAAGATTACAACTCATTATCATCGAACGGTTGATTGATTCAGCGATGTGGAAGCTCAGAATAGCTTGTTATGAGATTACAACTCATTGTCATCGAAGAGTTGATCGATTTGGCGATGTGGAAGCTCAGACCAGCTTGTTATGAGATTACAACTGATTATGATCAAACAATTGACCGATTCAACAATGTGGAACCTTAGAACGGCTTGTTATGAGATTAAAACTCATTGCCATCAAATGATTGATCGATTCAGTGATGTGGAAGCTTAGAACAGCTTGTTATAAGATTACAACTCAGTGTCATCAAACGGTTGATCGATTCAGCGATGTGGAAGCTCAAAATAGCTTGTTATGAGATTACAACTCATTATCATCGAACGGTTGATCGATTCGGCGAAGTGGAAGCTCAGAATAGCTTGTTATAAGATTACAACTCATTATCATCGAACGGTTGATCGATTCGGTTATGTGGAAGCTGAGAACAGCTTGTTATGAGATTACAACTCATTGTCATCGAACGGTTGATCGATTCGGTGAATTGGAAGCTCAGAACAACTTGTTATGAGATTACAACTCATTATCATTGAACGGTTGATCGATTCGGCAATGTGGAAGCTCAGAATAGCTTGTTATGAGATTACAACTCATTCTCATCAAACGGTTGATCGATTCAGCGATGTAGAAGCTCAGCATAGCTTGTTATGAGATTACAACTCATTGTCATCAAACAGTTGATCGATTCGGCAATGTGGAATCTTAGAACAGCTTTTTATGAGATTATAACTCATTGTCATCGAACGGTTGATCGATTCGGCAATGTGGAAGCTCAGAATAGCTTGTTATGAGATTACAACTCATTATTATTGAACGGTTGACCGATTCGGTGATGTGGAAGCTCAGAATAGCTTGTTATGAGATTAAAACTCATTGTCATCGAACGGTTGATCGATTCGGTGATGTGGAAGATCAGAATAGCTTGTTATGAGATTACAACTAATTATCATCGAATAGTTGATCAATTCAGCGATGTGGAAGCTCAGAATAGCTTGTTATAAGATTACAACTCATTATCATCGAATGGTTGATCGATTCGGCGATGTGGAAGATTAGAACAACTTGTTATGAGATTACAACTCATTGTCATCGAACGCTTGATCGATTCGGTAATGTGGAAGCTCAGAACAGCTTGTTATGAGATTACAACTCATTATCATCGAACAATTGATCGATTTGGCAATGTGGAAGGTCAGAACAACTTGTTATGAGATTACAACTCATTTTCATTGAACAGTTGATCAATTCGGCGATGTGGAAGCTCAGAACAACTTGTTATGAGATTACAACTCATTGTCATTGAACGGTTGATCGATTTGGCGATGTGGGTGCTCAGAATAGCTTGTTATGAGATTAAAACTCATTATCATCAAACAGTTGATCGATTCGGCGATGTGGAACCTCAAAATGGCTTATTATGTGATTACAACTCATTGTCATCAAACGGTTGATCGATTTGGCAATGTGGAATCTTAGAATAGCTTGTTATGAGATTACAACTCATTGTCATCGAACGGTTGATCGATTCGGCGATGTGGAAGCTCAGAACAGCTTGTTATGAGATTACAACTCATTATCATTGAAGGGTTGATCGATTTGGCGATGTGGAAGCTCAGAATGGCTTGTTATGAGATTACAACTCATTGTCATCGAATGGTTGATCGATTCGGTGATGTGGAAGCTCAGAATAGCTTCTTATGAGATTACAACTCATTGTCATCGAACGGTTGATCATTTTGGTGATGTGGAAGCATAGAATAGCTTGTTATGAGATTACAACTCATTATCATCGAACGGTTGATGGATTCGGTGATGTGGAAGCTCAGAATAGCTTGTTATGAGATTGCAGCTGATTATCATCGAACGGTTGACCGATTTGGTGATGTGGAACCTTAGAACGGCTTGTTATGAGATTACAACTCATTGTCATCAAACGATTGATCAACTCGGCGATGTTAAAGCTCATAACAGCTTGTTATAAGAGTACAACTCATTGTAACCAAATGGTTGATCGATTTGATGATGTGGAAGCTCAGAACAGCTTGTTATGAGATTACAACTCATTATCATTGAACGGTTGATCGATTCGGTGATGTGGAAGCTCAGAACAACTTGTTATGAGATTGCAGCTGATTATAATCAAACAATTGACTGATTCAGTGATGTGGAACCTCAGAACAGCTTGTTATGAGATTACAACTCATTTTCATGGAATGATTGATTGATTCGGCGATGTGGAAGCTCACAACAGCTTGTTATAAGATTATAACTCATTGTCATCGAACGGTTGATCGATTCGGCAATGTAGAAGCTCAAAATAGCTTGTTATGAGATTACAACTCATTATCATCAAACGGTTGATCGATTCGGCAATGTTGAACGTTAGAACAACTTGTTATGAGATTACAACTCATTGTCATGAAACGTTTGATCGATTCGGCGATAAGGAAGCTCAGAATAGCTTGTTATGAGATTACAACTCATTGTCATCGAACGGTTGATCAATTCGGCGATGTGGAAGCTCAAAATAGCTTGTTATGAGATTACAACTCATTGTCATCGAACGGTTGATTGATTCAGCGATGTGGAAGCTCAGAACAGCTTGTTATGAGATTACAACTCATTATCATCGAATGGTTGATTAATTCAGCGATGTGGAAGCTTAGAATAGCTTGTTATGAGATTACAGCTGATTATCATCGAACAGTTGACCGATTCGGCGATGTGGAAGCTTAGAACAGCTTGTTATGAGATTACAACTCATTATCATCGAACGGTTGATCGATTCGGTGATGTGGAACCTTACAACAGCTTGTTATGAGATTACAACTCATTGTCATCGAATGGTTGATCGATTTGGCGATGTGGAACCTCAGAATAGCTTTTTATGAGATTACAACTCATTGTCATCGAATGGTTGATCGATTCGGCAATGTGGAAGCTCAGAATAGCTTGTTATGAGATTACAACTCATTATCATCGAACAGTTGATCGATTTTTCGATGTGGAACCTCAGAATGTCTTGTTATGAGATTACAACTCATTATCATCGAATGGTTGATCGATTCTACAATATGGAAGCTCAGAATAGCTTGTTATGAGATTACAACTCATTATCATCGAATGGTTGATCGATCCGGTGATGTGGAAGCTCAGAACAGCTTGTTATGAGATTACAACTCATTATCATCGAACGGTTGATCGATTCAGTGATGTGGAAGCTCAGAATAGCTTGTTATGAGATTGCAGCTGATTATCATCAAACGGTTGACCGATTCGGCGATGTAGAACCTCAGAACGGCTTGTTATGAGATTATAACTCATTGTCATCGAATGATTGATTGATTCGGCATTGTGGAAGCTCAGAACAGCTTGTTATAAGATTACAACTCATTGTCATCGAACGGTTAATCGATTCGGCAATGTGGAAGCTCAGAATAGCTTGTCATGAGATTACAACTCAATATCATCAAACGGTTGATCGATTCAGCGACGTGGAACCTCAGAACTGCTTGTTATGAGATTACAACTCATTGTCATCAAACGGTTGATCGATTCAGTGATGTGGAAGCTCAGAACACCTTGTTATGAGATTACAACTCATTGTCATCGAACGGTTGATTGATTCTACGATGTGGAAGCTTAGAACAGTGTGTTATGAGATTACAACTTATTATCATTGAACGGTTGATCGATTCAGTGATGTGGAAGCTCAGAACGGATTGTTATGAGATTACAAGTCATTGTCATCAAATGGTTGATCGATTAAGCGATGTGGAAGCTCAAAACAACTTGTTATGATATTAAAACTCATTGTCATTGAACAGTTGATCGATTCGACGATGTGGAAGCTCAGAATAGCTTGTTATAAGATTACAACTCATTATCATCGAACGGATGATCGATTCGGTGATGTGGAACCTCAGAATGGCTTGTTATGAGATTACAACCCATTGATATCAAACAGTTGATCAATTCGGTGATGTGGAAGCTCAGAATAGCTAGTTGTGAGATTACAACTCATTGTCATCGAACAATTGATCGATTCGGCAATGTGGAAGCTCAGAACAGCTTGTTATGAGATTACAACTCATTATCATCGAACGGTTGATCGATTCGGTGATGTGGAACCTCAAAACAGCTTGTTATGAGATTACAACTCATTGTCATCGAACGGTTGATTGATTCGGCGATGTGGAAGCTCAGAACAGCTTGTTATGAGATTACAACTCATTGTCATCGAACGGTTGATCGATTTGGCGATGTGGAAGCTCAAAACAACTTGTTATATGATTATAACTTATTATCATCAAACGGTTGATCGATTCGGCGATGTGGATGCTCAGTACAGCTTGTTATGAGATTGCATCTGATTATCATAAAATGGTTGACCAATTCGGCAATGTGGAACCTCAGAATGGCTTGTTATGAGATTATAACTCATTGTCATCAAACGATTGATCGATTCGGCGATGTGGAAGCTCAGAACAGCTTGTTATGAGATTACAACTCATTGTCATTGAACGGTTGATCGATTCAGCAATGTAGAAGCTCAGAATAGCTTGTTATGAGATTACAACTCATTATCATCGAATGGTTGATCGATTCGGGGAGGTGGAACCTCAGAACGGC
>MU220505.1:183270-204589 GCA_018584345.1 Thuja plicata | reverse complement strand
TTATTATTATTATCTTTATTATTTATTATTATTATTATTCCTTGGTTTTTATTTTTATTACTCTTGATTATTATTATTATTATTATTATTATTATTATTATTTTTGTCTTCTTCTTTTTACCCTTGTTAGTCATCCTTTTCTTCCCCTCGTTTACCATGCCCCTCTTTTCTCACCCACTCCTCCTTTTATTCTTTGAGTGTGGCCTAGTCTGCAACTTATTATTTCTCCTTAATGCTCTCTCATCCTGATGATGGATCACGGAGTGTGATCCGAAACGTTGATGCTAAAAAATACACACAATCAAAAACCAGAAACTCAGCTCTTAATCAGAATGACTTGTTATGAGATTACAACTCATTGTCATTGAATGGTTGATCGATTCGGCGATGTGGAAGCTCAGAATAGCTTGTTATGAGATTTCAACTCATTGTCATCAAACGGTTGATCAATTCGGCGATGTGGAAGCTCAAAACAACTTGTTATGAGATTACAACTCATTATCATCGAACGGTTCATTGATTCGGCGATGTGGAAGCTCAGAATAGCTTGTTATGAGATTGTAGCTGATTATCATTGAACGGTTGACCAATTCGGTGATGTGGAACCTTAGACTGGCTTGTTATGAGATTACAACTCATTGTCATCGAACAATTGATCAATTCGGCGATGTGGAAGCTTAGAACAACTTGTTATAAGATTACAACTCATTGTCATAGAACGGTTGATCGATTCAGCGATGTGGAAGCTCAGAATAGATTGTTATGAGATTACAACTCATTATCATCAAACGGTTGATCGATTCGGTGATGTGGAAGCTTAGAATAGCTTGTTATGAGATTAAAACTCATTGTCATCGAATGGTTGATCGATTCGGCGATGTGGAAGCTCAAAATATCTTGTTATGAGATTACAACACATTGTCATCGAACGGTTGATCGATTCGGTGATGTGGAAGCTTAGAACAGCTTGTTATGAGATTACAACTCATTGTCATCGAACGGTTGATCGATTCGGTGATGTGGAAGCTCTGAATAGCTTGTTATGAGATTACAACTCATTATCATCAAACGGTTGATCGATTAAGCGATGTGGAAGTTCAGAACAGCTTGTTATGAGATTACAAGTCATTGTCATCGAACGGTTGATCAGTTCGGCGATGTGGAAGCTTAGAACAGCTTGTTATGAGATTACAACTCATTATCATCAAATAGGTGATCAATTCGGTGATGTGGAAGCTCAGAACAGCTTTTTATAAGCTTACAACTTATTATCATCAAATGGTTGATCGATTCGGCGATGTGGAAGCTCAGAACAGCTTGTTATGAGATTACAACTCATTGTCATCAAATGGTTGATCGATTTGGCGATGTGGAAGCTCATAATAGCTTGTTATGAGATTACAACTCATTATCATCAAACGGTTGATTGATTCGATGATGTGGAAGCTTAGAATAGCTTGTTATGAGATTACAACTCATTGTCATCAAATGGTTGATCGATTCGGTGATGTGGAACCTCAGAACGGCTTGTTACGAGATTATAACTCATTGTCATTGAACGATTGATCAATTTGGCGATGTGGAAGCTCAGAATAGCTTGTTATGAAATTACAACTCATTGTCATTGAACGGTTGATCGATTCAGCAATGTGGAAGCTCAAAATAGCTTGTTATGAGATTACAACTCATTACCATCAAACGGTTGATCGATTCGGTGATGTGGAAGCTCAGAACAGCTTGTTATGAGATTGCAGCTGATTATCATCGAATGGTTGACCAATTCGGCAATGTGGAACCTTAGAATGGCTTGTTATGAGATTACAACTCATTGTCATCAAACGGTTGATCAATTCGGCGATGTGGAAGCTCATAATAGCTTGTTATGAGATTACAACTCATTGTCATCAAACGGTTGATTGATTCGGTGATGTGGAAGTTCAGAATAGCTTGTTATGAGATTACAACTCATTATCATCGAACGATTGATCGATTCGGCGATGTGGAACCTTAGAATAGCTTGTTATGAGATTACAACAAATTGTCATCGAACGGTTGATCGATTCGGTGATGTGGAAGCTCAGAACAACTTGTTATGAGATTACAACTCATTATCATCGAGCGGTTGATCGATTCGGCGATGTGGAAGCTCAGAATAGCTTATTATGCGATTACAACTCATTATCATTGAACGGTTGATCGACTCAGTGATGTGGAAGCTCAGAGTAGCTTGTTATGAGATTGTAGCTGATTATCATCGAACGGTTGACCAATTCGGCGATGTGGAACCTCAGAACGGCTTGTTATGAGATTACAACTCATTGTCATCGAACGATTGATCGATTCGGCGATGTGGAAGCACAAAACAACTTGTTATAAGATTACAACTCATTGTCATCAAATGGTTGATCGATTCGACGATGTGGAAGCTCAGAATAGCTTATTATGAGATTACAACTCATTATATTCAAACGGTTGATTGATTCAGCAATGTGTAACCTCAGAATAGCTTTTTATGAGATTACAACTCATTATCATCGAATAGTTGATCGATTCGGTGATGTGGAAGCTCAGAACGGCTTGTTATGAGATTACAACTCATTGTCATCGAACGGTTGATCGATTCAGCGATGTGGAAGCTCATAACAGCTTGTTATGACATTATAACTCATTGTCATCGAACAGTTGATCGATTCGGCAATGTGGAAGCTTAGAATAGCTTGTTATGATATTACAACTCATTATCAGCAAATGGTTGATCGATTCGGCAATGTGGAAGCTCAGAAGAGCTTGTTATGAGATTGCAGCAGATTATCATCAAACGGTTGACTGATTCAATGATGTGGAACCTCAGAATGGCTTGTTATGAGATTACAACTCATTGTCATCGAATGATTGATTGATTTGGTGATGTGGAAGCTCAGAACAGCTTGTTATAAGATTACAACTCATTGTCGTCAAACAGTTGATCAATTTGGCAATGTGGGAGCTCAAAATAGCTTGTTATGAGATTACAACTCATTATCATTGAACGGTTGATCGATTCAGAGATGTGGAACCTCAGAATGGCTTGTTATGAGATTATAACTCATTGTCATCAAACAGTTGATCGATTCGGCAATGTTGAAGCTCAGAACAGCTTGTTATGAGATTACAACACATTGTCATCGAACGGTTGATCGATTCGGCGATGTGGAAGCACATAACAGCTTGTTATGAGATTACAACTCATTATCATCGAACGGTTGATCGATTCGGTGATGTGGAAACTCAAAACAGCTTGTTATGTGATTACAACTCATTGTCATCGAACGGTTGATCGCTTCGACGATGTGGAAGCTCAGAATAGCTTGTTATGAGATTAGACCTCATTGTCATCGAACGGTTGATCGATTCGGCGATGTGGAAGCTCAGAACAGCTTGTTATGAGATTATAACTCATTATCATCAAATGGTTGATCGACTCGGCAATGTGGAAGCTTAGAACAGCTTGTTATGAGATTACAACTCATTGTCATCAAACAGTTGATCGATTCGGCGATGTGGAAGCTCAAAACAACTTGTTATGAGATTACAACTCATTATCATCGAACGGTTGATCCATTCGGTGATGTGGAAGCTCAAAATAGCTTGTTATGAGATTACAAGTCATTGTCATCAAACGGTTGATCGATTCAGCAATGTGGAAGCTCAAAACAGCTTGTTATGAGATTACAACTTATTATCATCGAACGGTTGATCGATTCAATGATGTGGAAGCTTATAACAGCTTGTTATGAGATTACAACTTATTGTCATCGAATGGTTGAGCGATTCGGTGATGTGGAAGCTCAGAACAGCTTGTTATGAGATTACAACTCATTGTCATTGAACGGTTGATCGATTCAGCGATGTGCAAGCTCAAAACAGCTTGTTATGAGATTACAACTCATTATCATCAAACGGTTGATCGATTCGGTGATGTGGAAGCTCAAAACAGCTTTTTATAAGATTACAACTCATTTTCATTGAATGGTTTATCGATTCGGTGATGTGGATGCTCAGAACAGCTTGTTATGAGATTACAACTCATTGTCATTGAACGGTTGATTTATTCAGCGATGTGGAAGCTCAAAATAGCTTATTATAAGATTACAACTCATTATCATTGAACGGTTGATCGATTCGGCGATGTGGAAGCTCAGAATAGCTTGTTATGAGATGACAACTCATTGTCATTGAACGGTTGATCGATTCAGTGATGTGGAAGCTCAGAACAACTTGTTATGAGATTACAACTCATTGTCATCGAACGGTTGATCGATTCGGCGATGTGGAAGCTTAGAACAGCTTGTTATGACATTACAACTCATTGTCATTGAACGGTTGATTGATTCGGCAATGTGGAAGCTCAGAAAAACTTGTGATGAGATTACAACTCATTATCATCGAACGGTTGATCAATTCGGCGATGTGGAAGATCAGAACAGCTTGTTATGAGATTGCAGCTGATTATCATCAAATGGTTGACTGATTCGGTGATGTGGAACCTCAGAATAGCTTGTTATGAGATTACAACTCATTGTCATTGAACGATTGATTGATTCGGCGATGTGGAAGCTCAGAATAGCTTGTTATAAGATTACAACTCATTGTCATCAAATTTTTGATCGATTTGGTGATTTGGAAGTTCAGAATAGCTTGGTATGAGATTACAACTCATTATCATCAAAAGGTTGATCGATTCGGCGATGTGGAACCTTAGAACAGCTTGTTATGAGATTACAACTCATTTTCGTCAAACGGTTGATCGATTCGGTGATGTGGAAGCTCAGAATAGCTTTTTATGAGATTACAACTCATTGTCATCGAACGGTTGATCGATTCGGTGATGTGGAAGCTCAGAACAGCTTATTATGAGATTACAACTCATTTTCATCGAATGGTTGATTGATTCAGTAATGTGGAATCTCAGAACAGCTTGTTATGAGATTACAACTCATTGTCATCGAACGGTTGATCAATTCGGTGATGTGGAAGCTCAGAACAGCTTGGTATGAGATTACAACTCATTATCATTGAACAGTTGATTGATTCGGCGATGTGGAAGCTCAGAACATCTTGTTATGAGATTACAACTCATTATCATCAAACGGTTGACCGATTCGGTGATGTGGAAGCTCAGAACAGCTTGTTATGAGATTGTAGCTGATTATCATCGAACGGTTGACCGATTCGGTGATGTGTAACCTTAGAACGGCTTGTTATGAGATTACAACTCATTGTCATTAAACAATTGATCGATTCGATGATGTGGAAGCTCAGAACATCTTGTTATAAGATTACAACCCATTGTCATCGAACAGTTGATCGATTCGGCAATGTGGAAGCTTAGACTAGCTTGTTATGAGATTACAACTCATTATCATCGAACGGTTGATCGATTTGGCGATGTGCAAGCTCAGAACAGCTTGTTATGAGATTACAACTCATTGTCATCGAACGGTTGATCGATTCGGCGATGTGGAAGCTCAAAATAGACTGTTATGAGATTACAACTCATTGTCATCGAACGGTTGATTGATTCGGCGATGTGGAAGCTCAGAATAGCTTGTTATGAGATTACAACTCATTATCATCGAATGGTTGATCGATTCGGTGATGTAGAAGCTCAGAATAGCTTGTTATGAGATTACAACTCATTGTCATCGAACGGTTGATCTATTCGGTGATGTCGAAGCTCAGAATAGCTTGTTATGAGATTACAACTCATTGTAATCTAACGGTTGATCGATTCAGTGATGTGGAAGCTCAAAATAGCTTGTTATGAGATTACAACTCATTGTCATCAAACGGTTGATTGATTCGGCGATGTGGAAGCTCAGAACAGCTTGTTATGAGATTACAACTCATTGTCATCAAACGGTTGTTCGATTCAGTGATGTGAAAGCTCATAATAGCTTGTTATGAGATTACAACTCATTATCATTGAACGGTTGATCGATTCGGCGATGTGGAAGCTCATAATAGCTTGTTATGAGATTACAACTTATTGTCATCGAACGGTTGATCAATTCGGTGATGTGGAAGCTCAGAATAGCTTGTTATGAGATTAATACTCATTGTAATCGAACAGTTGATCGATTCGGTGATGTGGAAGCTCAGAACAGCTTGTTATGAGATTACAACTCATTGTCATGAAACGGTTGATCGATTCGGCGATGTGGAAGCTCAGAAGAGATTATTAGATTACAACTCATTATCATTGAATGGTTGATCGATTCAGTGATGTGGAAGCTTAGAACAGCTTGTTATGAGATTACAACACATTATCATTGAATGGTTGATCGATTCGGCGATGTGGAAGCTCAGAATAGCTTGTTATAAAATTACAACTCATTATCATCGAACGGTTGATCGATTTGGCGATGTGGAAGCTCAAAATAGCTTGTTATGAGATTACAGCTCATTATCATCGAACGGTTGATTGATTCAGTGATGTGGAACCTCAGAACAGCTTGTTATGAGATTACAACTCATTATCATCGAACAATTGATCGATTTGGCAATGTGGAAGCTCAGAACAGCTTGTTATGAGATTATAACTCATTATCATCGAACGGTTGATTGATTCGGTGATGTGGAAGCTCAGAATAGCTTGTTATGAAATTACAACTCATTGTCATCGAACGGTTGATCGATTCGGTGATGTGGAAGCTCAGAATAGCTTGTTATGAGATTACAACTCATTTTCATCAAACGGTTGATCTATTCGGCGATGTGGAAGCTCAGAATAGATTGTTATGAGATTACAACTCATTATCATCGAATGGTTTATTGATTCGGTGATGTGGAAGCTTAGAACAGCTTGTTATAAGATTACAACTCATTATCATCGAACGGTTGATCAATTCGGAGATGTGGAAGCTCAGAATAGCTTTTTATGAGATTACAGTTGATTATCATCGAACGGTTGACCGATTGAATGATGTGGAACCTTAGAACGGCTTGTTATGAGATTACAACTCATTGTCATCAAACGATTGATCGATTCGGTGATGTGGAAGCTCACAACAGCTTGTTATAAGATTACAACTCATTGTCATCGAACGGTTGATCGATTCGGCAATGTGGAAGCTCAGAATAGCTTGTTATGAGATTACAACTCATTATCATCGAACAGTTGATCGATTCAGCAATGTGGAACCTCAGAACGACTTGTTATGAGATTACAACTCATTGTCATCAAACGGTTGATCGATTCAGTGATGTGGAAGCTCAAAATAGCTTGTTATGAGATTACAACTCATTGTCATCGAAGGGTTGATCGATTCGGCAATGTGGAAGCTCAGAACAGCTTGTTATGAGATTACAACTCATTGTCATTAAACGGTTGATCGATTCAGCGATGTGGAAGCTCAGAATAGCTTGTTATGAGATTACAACTCATTATCACCGAATGGTTGATCGATTCGACGATGTGGAAGCTTAGAATAGATTTTTATGAGATTGCAGCTAATTATAATCGAACGGTTGACTGATTCAGCGATGTGGAACCTCAGAACGGCTTGTTATGATATTACAACTCATTGTCATCAAACTGTTGGTCTGTTATGAGACTACAACTCATTATCATCGAACGGTTGATCGATTCGGGAATGTGGAAGCTCAGAACAGCTTGTTATGAGATTACAACTGATTATCATCGAATGATTGATTGATTCGGCGATGTGGAACCTCAGAACGGCTTTTTATGAGATTACAACTCATTGTCATCAAATGGTTGATCAATTCGGCGATGTAGAAGCTCAGAACAGCTTGTTATGAGATTACAACTCATTGTCACCGAACGGTTGATCGATTTGGCGATGAGGAAGCTCAGAATAGCTTGTTATGAGATTACAACTCATTATCATCAAACGGTTGATCAATTTGGTGATGTGGAACCTTAGAACATCTTGTTATGAGATTACAACTCATTTTCATCGAATGGTTGATCGATTTGGCAATGTGGAAGCTCAGAACAGCTTGTTATGAGATTACAACTCATTATCATCAAATGGTTGATCGATTCGGCAATGTGGAATCTCAAAATAGCTTGTTATGAGATTACAACTCATTATCATCGAGCGGTTGATTGATTCGGTGATGTGGAAGCTCAGAATAGCTTGTTATGAGATTGTAACTGATTATCATCAAACGGTTGACCGATTCGATGATGTGGAATGTCAGAATGGCTTGTTATGAGATTACAACTCATTGTCATCGAATGATTGATCAATTCAGCATTGTGGAAGCTCAGAATAGCTTTTTATAAGATTAAAACTCATTGTCATTGAACGGTTGATCGATTCGGTGATGTGGAAGCTCAGAACAGCTTGTTATGAGATTACAACTCATTATTATCGAACGGTTGATCAATTCGGCGATGTGGAAGCTCAATATAGCTTGTTATGTGATTACAACTTATTATCATCAAACGGTTGATCGATTCAATGATGTGGAAGCTCAGAACAGCTTGTTATGAGATTACAACTCATTATCATCAAACGGTTGATCAATTCGGTGATGTGGAAGCTTAGAATAGCTTGTTATGAGATTACAACTCATTGTCATCGAATGGTTGATCGATTCGGCGATGGGGAAGCTTAGAATAGCTTGTTATGAGATTACAACTCATTATCATCAAACGGTTGATCGAGTCGGTGATGTGGAACCTCAGAATGGCTTGTTATGATATTACAACTCATTGTCATCAAAGGGTTGATCAAATCGGTGATGTGGAAGCTCAGAACAGCTTATTATGAGATTACAACTCATTATCATCAAACAGTTGATCGATTTGGCGATGTGGAAGCTCAAAACAACTTGTTATGAGATTACAACTCATTATCATCGAACGGTTGATCGATTCGGCGACGTGGAACCTCAGAACGGCTTGTTATGAGATTCCAACTCATTATAATCGAACGGTTGATCAATTTGGCAATGTGGAAGCTCAGAACAGCTTGTTATAAGATTACAACTCATTTTCATTGAATGGTTGAACAATTTGGCGATGTGGAAGCTCAGAATAGCTTGTTATGAGATTACAACTCATTATCATCGAATGGTTGATCGATTCGGTGATGTGGAAGCACAGAACAGCTTGTTATGAGATTGCAGCTGATTATCATCAAACGGTTGACCGATTTGGCGATGTGGAACCTCAGAATGGCTTGTTATGAGATTACAACTCATTATCATCGAACGATTGATTGATTCAGCGATGTGGAAGCTCAGAACAACATGTTATGAGATTACAACTCATTGTCATCAAACGGTTGATCGATTCGGTGATGTGGAAGCTCAGAATAGCTTGTTATGAGATTAAAACTCATTATAATCGAACAGTTGATCGATTCGACAAGGTGGAACCTCAGAACATCTTTTTATGAGATTTCAACTCATTGTCATCAAACGGTTAATCGATTCAGTGATGTGGAAGCTCAAAATAGCTTGTTATGGGATTAGAACTCATTGTCATGGAATGATTGATCGATTCAGTGATGTGGAAGCTCAGAATAGCTTGATATGAGATTACAACTCATAATCATCAAACGGTTGATTGATTCGGCGATGTGGAAGCTCAGAACGGCTTGTTATGAGATTACAACTCATTGTCATCGAACGGTTGATTGATTCAGCGATGTGGAGGCTCAGAATAGCTTGTTATGAGATTACAACTCATTGTCATTGAACGGTTGATCAATTCGGTGATGTGGAAGCTCAGAATAGCTTGTTATGAGATTATAACTCATTATCATCGAACGGTTGATCGATTCGGCAATGTGGAAGCTCCGAACAGCTTGTTATAAGATTGCAGCTGATTATCACCGAACGGTTGACCGATTCGGCGATGTGGAACCTTAGAATGGCTTGTTATGAGATTACAACTCAAGCTTTTCTGAGTTTCCACATCGCCGAATCGATCAACCTTTCGATGATAATGAGTTGTAATCTCATAACAAGCTGTTCTAAGCTTCCACATCACCAAATAAATCAACCATTTGATGATAATGAGTTGTAATCTGATAACAAGCCATTTTGAGGTTCCACATCACCGAATCGATCAACCATTTGATGATAATGAGTTGTAATCTCATAACAAGCTATTCTGAGCTTCCACATCGCCGAATCGATCAACCGTTCGATGACAATGAGTTGTAATTTTATAACAAGCTGTTCTGAGCTTCCACATCGTTGAATCGATCAATCGTTCGATGACAATGAGTTGTAATCTCATAACAAGCTGTTTTGAGGTTCCACATTGCCAAATCGGTCAACCGTTCGATGATAATCAGCTGGAATCTCATAACAAGCTGTTCTGAGCTTCCACATCGCCAAATCAATCAACCATTCGATGATAATGAGTTATAATCTCATAACAAGGTGTTCTGAGCTTCCACATCACCGAATCGATCAACCGTTCGATGACAATGAGTTGTAATCTCATAACAAGCTGTTCTGAGCTTCCACATCGCTGAATTGATCAACCGTTCAATGATAATGAGTTGTAATCTTATAACAAGCTATTCTGAGCTTCCACATCACTGAATCGATCAATCATTCCATGACAATGAGTTCTAAAATCATAACAACTCATTATCATCAAACGGTTGATCGATTCGGTGATGTGGAAGCTTAGAAAAGCTTGTTATGAGATTACAACTCATTGTCATCGAACGGTTGATCAATTCGGTGATGTGGAAGCTTAGAACAGCTTGTTATGAGATTACAACTCATTGTCATCGAATGGTTGATCTATTTGGTAAAGTGGAAGCTCAGAATAGCTTGTTACTAGATTACAACTCATTGTCATCGAACAGTTGATCAATTCGGCGATGTGGAAGCTCAGAACAGCTTGTTATGAGATTACAACTCATTATCATCGAACGGTTGATCGATTCGGTGATGTGGAAGCTCAGAATAGCTTGTTATGAGATTACAACTCATTGTCATCGAACGGTTGATCGATTCGGTGATGTGGAAGCTCAAAACAGCTTGTTATGAGATTACAACTCATTATCATCGACCGGTTGATCGATTCGGTGATGTGGAAGCTCAGAACAACTTGTTATAAGATTATAACTCATTATCATCGAACGGTTGATCGATTCGGCAATGTGGAAGCTCAGAACAGCTTGTCATGAGATTACAACTCATTATCATCGAATAGTTGATCGATTCGGCGATGTGGAAGCTCAGAATAGCTTGTTACGAGATTACAACTCATTATCATCGAACGGTTGATAGATTCGGCGATGGGGAAGCTTAGAACAGCTTGTTATGAGATTACAACTCATTGTCATTGAACAGTTGATCGATTCGGCGATGTGGAAGCTCAGAATAGATTGTTATGAGATTACAACTCATTGTCATCAAACGGTTGATCAATTCGATGATGTGGAAGCTCAAATAGCTCCTTATGAGATTACAACTCATTGTCATCAAACGGTTGATCGATTCGGCGATGTGGAAGCTAGAAACATCTTGTTATGAGATTACAACTCATTATCATCAAACAGTTGATCGATTCGGCGATGTGGAAGCTCAGAACATTTTGTTATGAGATTACAACTCATTGACATCGAACGATTGACTGATTCGGCAATGTGGAAGCTCAGAATAGCTTGTTATGAGATTGTAGCTGATTATCATCGAACGGTTGACCGATTCGGCGATGTGGAACGTCAGAACAGCTTGTTATGAGATTACAACTCATTGTCATTGAACGATTGATCAATTCGGCATTGTGGAAGCTCAGAATAGCTTTTTATAAGATTAAAACTCATTATCATCGAAGAGTTGATCGATTCGGCAATGTGGAAGCTCAGAATAGCTTGTTATGAGATTACAACTCATTATCATCGAACGGTTGATTGATTCAGCTATGTGGAACCTCAGAATGTCTTGTTATGAGATTACAAGTCATTATAATCAAATGGTTGATCGATTCGGCGATGTGGAAGCTCAGAATGGCTTTTTATGAGATTACAACTCATTGTCATCAAACGGTTGATCGATTCAGTGATGTGGAAGCTCAGAATGGCTTTTTATGAGATTACAACTCATTGTCATCAAACGGTTGATCGATTCGGCAATATGGAAGCTCAGAAGAGCTTGTTATGAGATTACAAGTCATTGTCATCAAACGGTTGATCAATTCGATGATGTGGAAGCTTAGAATAGCTTGTTATGAGATTACAACTCATTATCATTGAATGGTTGATCTATTCGGTGATGTGGAAGCTTAGAACAGGTTGTTATGAGATTACGGCTGATTATCATCAAACAGTTGACTGATTGGGTGATGTGGAACCTCAGAACGGCTTGTTATGAGATTACAACTCATTGTCATCGAATGATTGATCGATTTGGGGATGTGGAAGCTCACAAAAGCTTGGTATAAGATTACAACTCATTGTCATCACACGGTTGATCGATTCGGCAATGTGGAAGCTCAGAATAGCTTGTTATGAGATTACAACTTATTATCATCAAACGGTTGATCGATTCGGCGATGTGGAACCTCAGAACGGCTTGTTATGAGATTACAACTCATTGTCATCAAACAGTTGATCCATTCGGCGATGTGGAAGCTCAGAATAGCTTGTTATGAGATTAGAACTCATTGTCATCGAACGGTTGATCGATTCGGCGATGTGGAAGCTCATAACAGCTTGTTATGAGATTACAACTCATTGTCATCAAACGGTCGATCGATTTGGCGATGTGGAAGCTCATAATAGCTTGTTATGAGATTACAACTCATTATCATCGAATGGTTGATCGATTTGGCGATGTGGAAGCTCAAAACAACTTGTTATGAGATTGCAGTTGATTATCATCGAACGGTTGACCGATTCAGCAATGTGGAACCTCAGAACGGCTTGTTATGAGATTACAACTCATTGTCATCAAATGGTTGATCAATTCGGCAATGTGGAAGCTCAGAATAGCTTATTATAAGATTACAACTCATTGTCATCAAACGGTTGATCGATACGGCGTTGTGGAAGCTCAGAACATCTTGTTATGAGATTACAACGCATTATCATCGAACGGTTGATCAATTCGGCAATGTGGAACCTCAGAATGGCTTGTTATGAGATTACAACTCATTGTCATCAAACGGTTGATCGATTCGGCGATGTGGAAGCTCAGAATAGCTTGTTATGAGATTACAAATCATTGTCGTCGAACGGTTGATCGATTCAGCGATGTGGAAGCTCAGAACAACTTGTTATGAGATTACAACTCATTATCATCAAACGGTTGATCGATTTGGCAATGTGGAACCTCAGAACGTCTTGTTATGAGATTACAACTCATTGTCATCGAACGGTTAATCGATTCGGCGATGTGGAAGGTCAGAATAGCTTGTTATGAGATTACAACTCATTGTCATCGAACAGTTGATCGATTCGGTGATGTGGAAGCTGAGAATAGCTTGTTATGAGATTACAACTCATTATCATCGAATGGTTGATCGATTCGGTGATGTGGAAGCTCAGAATAGATTGTTATGAGATTCCAGCTGATTATCATCGAACGGTTGACCGATTTAGTGATGTGGAACCTCAGAATGGCTTGTTATGAGATTACAACTCATTGTCATCAAATGATTGATCGATTTGGCGATGTGGAAGCTCAGAACAGCTTGTTATAAGATTACAACTCATTATCATCAAACGGTTGATCCATTCGGCAATATGGAAGCTCAGAATAGCTTGTTATGAGATTACAACTCATTATCATCGAACGGTTGATCGATTCAGGGATGTGGAACCTCAGAATGGCTTGTTATGAGATTACAACTCATTGTCATCAAACGGTTCATCAATTCAACGATGTGGAAGCTCAGAACAGCTTTTTATGAGATTACAACTCATTGTCATCGAACGGTTGATCGATTTGGTGATGTGAAAGCTCAAAAAAACTTGTTATGAGATTACAACTCATTATCATCGAACGGTTGATCGATTCAGAGATGTGGAAGCTCAGAACGGCTTGTTATGAGATTACAACTCATTGTCATCAAACGGTTGATCAATTCGGCGATGTGGAAGTGAGAACAGCTTGTTATGAGATTACAACTCATTGTCATCGAACGGTTGATCCATTCGATGATGTGGAAGCTCAGAATAGCTTGTTATGAGATTACAACTCATTATCATCAAACGGTTGATCAATTCGGTGATGTGGAACCTCAGAATGGCTTGTTATGAGATAACAACTCATTTTCATCAAACGGTTGATCGATTCGGCGATGTGGAAGCTCAGAACAACTTGTTATGAGATAAAAACTCATTGTCATCAAACGGTTGATCGATTCAGTGATGTGGAAGCTCAAAATAGCTTGTTATGAGATTACAACTCATTATCATCAAACGGTTGATCGATTCAGTGACGTGGAACCTCAGAACGGCTTGTTATGAGATTAAAACTCATTGTCATCGAATGGTTGATCGATTTGGCGATGTGGAAGCTCAGAACAGCTTGTTATGAGATTACAACTCATTTTCATCGAACGGTTGATCGATTTGGTGATGTGGAAGATCAGAATAGCTTGTTATGAGATTACAACTCATTATCATCAAACGGTTGATCGATTCGGTGATGTGGAACCTCAGAATGGCTTGTTATGAGATTACAACTTATTGTCATTGAACGATTGATCGATTCGGTGATGTGGAGCTCAGAACATCTTGTTATGAGATTACAACTCATTGTCATCGAATGGTCAATCGAGTCGGCGATGTGGAAGCTCAGAATAGCTTGTTATGAGATTAAAACTCATTATCATCAAACGATTGATTGATTTGGCGATGTGGAACCTCAGAATGGCTTGTTATGAGATTACAACTCATTGTCATCAAACGGTTGATCGATTCGGCGATTTGGAAGTTCAAAACAGCTTGTTATGAGATTAAAAGTCATTGTCATTGAACGATTGATCGATTCGGTGATGTGGAAGCACAGAATAGCATTTACGAGATTACAACTCATTATCATCGAATGGTTGATCGATTCGGCGATGTGGAAGCTCACAATAGCTTGTTATGAGATTACAACTCATTGTCATTGAACGGTTGATCGATTCGGTGATGTGGAAGCTCAGAACAGCTTGTTATTAGATTACAACTCATTGTCATCGAACTGTTGATCAATTTGGTGATGTGGAAGCTTAAAATAGCTTGTTATGAGATTACAACTCATTATCATTGAACGGTTGATAGATTTAGCAATGTGGAAGCTCAGAAAAACTTGTTATGAGATTGCAGCTAATTATCATCAAACGGTTGACCGATTCGGCGATGTGAAACCTTAGAATGGCTTGTTATGAGATTACAACTCATTGTCATCAAATGATTGATCGATTCAGTGATGTGGAAGCTCAGAACAGCTTTTTATAAGATTAAAACTCATTGTCATCGAACGGTTGATCGATTCAGCGATGTGGAAGCTCAGAATAGCTTGTTATGAGATTACAACTCATTATCATCGAATGGTTGATCGATTCAGCGATGTGGAACCTAAGAATGTCTTGTTATGCGATTACAACTCATTGTCATTGAACGGTTGATCAATTCGGCAATGTGGAGGCTCAGAACAGCTTGTTATGAGATTACAACTCATTATCATTGAACGGTTGATCGCTTCGCTGATGTGGAAGCTCAGAATAGCTTGTTATGAGATTACAACTCATTGTCATCGAATGATTGATCGATTCGGCAATTTAGAAGCTCAGAAAAGCTTGTTATGAGATTACAACTCATTGTCACCGAATGGTTGATCGATTCAGCGATGTGGAAGCTCAGAATAGCTTGTTATGAGATTACAACTCATTATCATCAAACGGTTGATCAATTTGGTGATGTGGAAGCTCAGAATATCTTGTTATGAGATTACAAATCATTGTCATTGAACGGTTGATCGAATTGGCAATGTGGAAGCTTAGAACAACTTGTTATGAGATTACAACTCATTATCATCGAACGGTTGATCGATTCGGCGATGTGGAAGCTCATAACAGATTGTTATAAGATTACAACTCATTATCATCGAATGGTTGATCGATTCGGTGATGTGGAAGCTCAAAAAAGCTTGTTATGAGATTACAAGTCATTATCATCGAACGGTTGATCGATTCGGCAATGTGGAAGCTCAGAACAGCTTGTTATGAGATTACAACTCATCCTCATCAAACGATTGATTGATTCGGCGATGTGGAAGCTCAGAATAGCTTGTTATGAGATTGCAGCTGATTATAATCGAATGGTTGACCGATTCGGTGATGTGGAACCTCAGAACGGCTTGTTATGAGATTACAACTCATTATCATTGAACGATTGATCAATTCCACGATGTGGAAGCTCAGAACAGCTTGTTATAAGATTACAACTCATTGTCATCAAACTGTTGATTGATTCAGTGATGTGGAAGCTTAGAATATCTTGTTATGAGATTACAACTCATTATCATTGAACGGTTGATCGATTCGGCGATGTGGAACCTCAGAACAGCTTGTTATGAGATTACAACTCATTGTCATCAAACGGTTGATCGATTCGGCGATGTGGAAGCTTAGAATAGCTTGTTATGAGATTATAACTCATTCTCATCGAACGGTTGATCGATTCGGTGATGTGGAAGCTCAGAACAGCTTGTTATGAGATTACAACTCATTATCATCAAACGGTTGATTGATTCGGCGATGTGGAACCTCAGAATGGATTATTATGAGATTACAACTCATTATCATCAAAAGGTTGATTGATTCGGCGATGTGGAAGCTCAGAACAGCTTGTTATGAGATTACAACTCATTGTCATCAAATGGTTGATCGATTCGGTGATGTGGAAGCTTAGAACAACTTGTTATGAGATTACAACTCATTATCATCAAACGGTTGATTGATTCTGCAATGTGGAAGCTCAGAATAGCTTGTTATGAGATTGCAGCCGATTATCATCAAATGGTTGACTGATTCGGTGATGTGGAACCTTAGAATGGCTTCTTATGAGATTAAAACTCATTGTCATCGAATGATTGATCGATTTGGTGATGTGGAAGCTCAAAATAGCTTGTTATAAGATTACAACTCATTGTCATCAAATGGTTGATCGATTCGGTGATGTGGAACCTCAGAATGGCTTGTTATGAGATTACAACTCATTGTCATCAAACTGTTGATCGATTCGGCAATGTGGAAGCTCAGAACAGCTTGTTATGAGATTACAACTCATTGTCATTGAACGATTGATCAATTCGGTGATATGGAAGCTCAAAATAGCTTGTTATGAGATTACAACTCATTGTCATCGAACGGTTGATCGATTTGGCGATGTGGAAGCTCAGAACAGATTGTTTTGAGATTACAACTCATTGTCATTGAACGGTTGATCGATTCGGCGATGTGGAAGCTCAGAATAGCTTGTTATGAGATTACAACTCATTATCATCAAACGGTTGATCGATTCAGTGATGTGAAACCTCAGAATGGCTTTTTATGAGATTACAACTCCTTATTATCAAACGGTTGATCGATTTGGCGATGTGGAAGCTCAGAATAGCTTTTTATGAGATTACAACTCATTGTCATCAACCGGTTGATCGATTCGACAATGTAGAAGCTTAGAATAGCTTGTTATGAGATTACAACTCATTATCATCGAATGGTTGATCGATTCGGCAATGTGGAAGCTCAGAACAGCTTGTTATGAGATTACAACTCATTGTCATCAAACGGTTGATTGATTCCACGATGTGGAAGCTTAGAACAGCTTGTTATGAGATTACAACTCATTGTCATCGAACGGTTGATCGATTCGGTGATGTGGAATCTCATAACAGCTTGTTATAAGATTACAACTCATTATCATCAAACGGTTGATCGATTCAGTGATGTGGAAGCTCAGAATAGCTTGTTATGAGATTGCAGCTGATTATCATCCAACGATTGACCGATTCAATAATGTGGAACCTCAGAATGGCTTGTTATGAGATTACAACTCATTGTCATCGAACAATTGATCAATTCGGCGATGTGGAAGCTCAGAAAAACTTGTTATAAGATTACAACTCATTGTCATCGAACGGTTGATTGATTCGACGATGTGGAGGCTAAGAATAGCTTGTTATGAGATTATAACTCATTATCATTGAACGGTTGATCGATTCAGCGATGTGGAACCTCAGAATGACTTGTTATGAGATTACAACTCATTGTCATCAAACGGTTGATCGATTCGGCGATGTGGAAGCTCAGAAGGGCTTGTTATGAGATTACAACTCATTGTCATCGAATGGTTGATCGATTTGGCGATGTGGAAGCTCAGAATAGCTTGTTATAAGATTACAACTCATTGTCATCGAACGGTTGATCGATTTAGTGATGTGGAAGCTCAAAACATCTTGTTATGAGATTACATCTCATTATCATCGAACGGTTGAACAATTCGGCGATGTAGAAGCTCAGAACAGCTTGTTATCAGATTGTAGCTGATTGTCATCGAATGGTTGACTGATTTGTTGATGTGGAACCTCAGAATGGCTTATTATGAGTTTACAACTCATTTTCATCGAATGATTGATCGATTCGGCGATGTAGAAGCTCAGAACAACTTGTTATAAGATTACAACTCATTGTCATCGAACGGTTGATCGATTCGGCGATGTGGAAGCTTAGAATAGCTTGTTATGATATTACAACTCATTATCATTGAACGGTTGATCGATTCGGTGATGTGGAACCTCAGAACGGCTTGTTATGAGATTACACCTTATTGTCATCAGACGGTTGATCAATTCGGTGATGTGGAAGCTCAGAATAGCTTGTTATGAGATTAAAACTAATTGTCATCAAACGGTTGATCGATTCGGCGATGTGGAAGCTCAGAATAGCTTGTTATGAGATTACAACTCATTATCATCGAACGGTTGATCGATTCAGCGATGTGGAAGCTCAGAATAGCTTTTTATGAGATTACAACTCATTGTCATCAAATGGTTGATCAATTCGGCGATGTGGAAGCTCAGAACAGCTTGTTATGAGATTACAACTCATTGTCATCGAATGGTTGATTGATTTGGTGATGTGGAAGCTCAGAACAACTTATTTTGAGATTGCAACTCATTGTCATCAAACGGTTGATCGATTTAGTGATGTGGAAGCTCAGAAAAACATGTTATGAGATTATAACTCATTATCATCGAATGGTAGATCGATTCGGCAATGTGGAAGCTCAGAACAGCTTGTTATAAGATTACAAGTCATTATCATCAAATGGTCAATCAATTCGGTGATGTGGAAGCTCAGAACAGCTTGTTATAAGATTACAACTCATTATCATCGAACAGTTGATCGATTCGGTGATGTGGAAGCTCAGAATAGATTTTTATGAGATTACAACTCATTATCATCGAACGGTTGATCAATTCGGCGATGTAGAAGATCAAAATAGCTTGTTATGAGATTACAACTCATTGTCATCAAATGGTTGATCGATTCGGTGATGTGGAAGCTTAGAATATCTTGTTATGAGATTACAACTCATTATCATCAAATGGTTGATTGATTCGGTGATGTGGAAGCTCAGAACAGCTTGTTATAAGATTACAACTCATTATCATCGAATGGTTGATTGATTCGGCAATGTGGAAGCTCAGAACAACTTGTTATGAGATTACAACTCATTGTCATCGAACGGTTGATCGATTCAGTGATGTGGAAGCTTAGAACAGCTTGTTATGAGATTATAGCTCATTATCATCAAACGGTTGATCGATTCGGCGATGTGGAAGCTCAGAATAGCTTGTTATGAGATTACAACTCATTATCATCGAACGGTTGATCGATTCGGCGATGTGGAACCTCAAAATAGCTTGTTATGAGATTACAACTCATTGTCATCGAACGACTGGTGAATTTGGCGATGTGGAAGCTCAGAACAGCTTGTTATGAGATTACAACTCATTGTCATCGAACAGTTGATCGATTCGGCAATGTGGAAGCTCAGAACAGCTTGTTATGAGATTACAACTCATTATCATCAAACGGTTGATTGATTCAGTGATTTGGAAGCTTAGAATAGCTTGTTATGAGATTACAACTCATTGTCATCGAACGGTTGATCGATTCGATGATGTGGAAGATCAGAATAGCTTGTTTCAAGATTACAACTCATTATCATCAAACGGTTGATCGATTCGGCGATGTGGAAGCTTAGAATAGCTTATTATAAGATTACAACTCATTACATCGAACGGTTGATCGATTCGGCGATGTGGAAGCTCAGAATAGCTTGTTATGAGATTACAACTCATTGTCATCGAACGGTTGATCGATTCGGCAATGTGGAAGCTCAGAATAGCTTGTTATGATATTACAACTCATTATCACCGAACTGTTGATCGATTCGGCGATGTGGAAGCTCAGAATAGCTTGTTATGAGATTACAAATCATTGTCATCAAACGGTTGATCGATTCGGCGATGTGGAAGCTTAGAATAGCTTGTTATTAGATTACAACTCATTGTCATTGAACGGTTGATCAATTTGGCGATGTGGAAGCTCAGAATAGCTTGTTATGAGATTACAACTCATTGTCATCGAACGGTTGATCGATTCGGCGATGTGGAAGCTCAGAATAGCTTGTTATGAGATTATAACTCATTATCATCGAACGGTTGATCGATTCAGTGATGTGGAAGCTCAGAATAGCTTGTTATGAGATTAAAACTCATTGTCATTAAACGGTTGATCGATTCAAGGATGTGGAAGCTCAGAATAGCTTGTTATGAGATTACAACTCATTATCATCAAACGGTTGATCGATTCGGCGATGTGGAAGCTCAGAATAGCTTGTTATAAGATTACAACTCATTATCATCAAACGGTTGATTGATTCGGTGATGTGGAAGCTCAGAATAGCTTGTTATGAGATTACAACTCATTTTCATTGAACGGTTGATCGATTCGGCGATGTGGAAGCTCAGAACAGCTTGTTATGAGATTACAACTCATAATCATCGAACGGTTGATCGATTTAGTGATGGGGAAGCTCAGAACAGCTTGTTATTAGATTAAAACTCATTGTCATCAAATGGTTGATTGATTCAGCGATGTGGAAGCTTAGAATAGCTTGTTATGAGATTACAACTCATTGTCATCAAACGGTTGATCGATTTGGCGATGTGGAAGCTCAGAACAGCTTGTTATGAGATTACAACTCATTATCATCGAACGGTTGATCGATTTGGTGATGTGGAAGCTCAGAACAACTTGTTATGAGATTAC
>MU220505.1:72842-109247 GCA_018584345.1 Thuja plicata | reverse complement strand
ATAACTCATTGTCATCGAACAATTGATCAATTCGGCAATGTGGGAGCTCAGAATAGCTTGTTATGAGATTACAACTCATTATCATCGAACGGTTGATCAATTCGGAGATGTGGAACCTTAGAATGGCTTGTTATGAGATTACAACTCATTGTCATCAAAGGGTTGATCAATTCGGCGATGTCGAAGCTCAGAACAGCTTGTTATGAGATTACAACTCATTGTCATCGAACGGTTGATCGATTCGGCGATGTGGAAGCTCAGAATAGCTTGTTATGAGATTACAACTCATTATCATCGAACGGTTGATCGATTTGGTGATGTGGAAACTCAGAATAGCTTGTTATGTGATTACAACTCATTGTCATCGAACGGTTGATCGCTTCGACGATGTGGAAGCTCAGAACAGCTTGTTATGAGATTAGACCTCATTGTCATCGAACGGTTGATCGATTTGGCGATGTGGAAGCTCAGAACAGCTTGTTATGAGATTAGACCTCATTGTCATCAAACGGTTGATCGATTTGGCGATGTGGAAGCTCAGAAGAGCTTGTTATGAGATTACAACTAATTATCATCGAATGATTGATCGATTCGGCGATGTGGAAGCTCAGAATAGCTTGTTATGACATTACAACTCATTGTCATCAAACGGTTGATCGATTTGGCGATGTGGAAGCTCAAAACAACTTCTTATGAGATTACAACTCATTATCATCAAACGGTTGATCAATTCAGCGATGTGGAAGCTCAGAACAACTTGTTATGAGATTACAACTCATTATCATCAAACGGTTGATCGATTTGGCGATGTGGAAGCTGAGAATAGCTTGTGATGAGATTACAACTCATTGTCATCGAACAGTTGATTGATTCGGCGATGTAGAAGCTCAGAATAGCTTGTTATGAGATTACAAATCATTGTCATCAAACAGTTGATTGATTCGGCGATGTGGAAGCTCAGAATAGCTTTTTATGAGATTATAACTCATTATCATCAAACGGTTGATCGATTCGGTGATGTGGAAGCTCAAAATAGCTGTTTATGAGATTACAACTCATTATCATGGAACGGTTGACCAATTTGGCGAGGTGGAAGCTCAGAACTACTTGTTATGAGATTACAACTCATTGTCATCGAACGGTTGATCGATTCGGCGATGTGGAAGATCAGAATAGCTTGTTATGAGATTACAACTCATTATCATCGAACAGTTGATCGATTCGGCGATGTGGAAGCTTAGAACAGCTTGTTATAAGATTACAACTCAATATCATCGAACAGTTGATCGATTCGGCGATGTGGAAGCTAAGAACAGCTTGTTATGAGATTACAACTCATTGTCATCGAACGGTTGATCGATTCGACAATGTGGAAGCTCAGAATAGCTTGTTATGAGATTATAACTCATTATCATCAAACGGTTGATTGATTCAGTAATGTGGAAGCTCAAAATAGCTTTTTATGAGATTACAACTCATTGTCATCGAATGGTTGATCGATTCGGTGATGTGGAAGCTCAGAACAGCTTGTTATGAGATTACAACTCATTGTCATTGAACGGTTGATCGATTCAGCGATGTGGAAGCTCAGAACATCTTGTTATCAGATTACAACTCATTATCATTGAACGGTTGATTGATTCGGCGATCTGGAAGCTTAGAACAGCTTGTTATGAGATTACAACTCATTATCATTGAATGGTTGAATGATTCGGCGATGTGGAAGCTCAGAACAACTTGTTATGAGATTGCAGCTGATTATCATCGAACGGTTGACCAATTCAGCGATGTGGAACCTTAGAATGGCTTGTTATGAGATTAAAACTCATGGTCATCAAACCGTTGATCGATTTGGCGATGTGGAAGCTCAGAACAACTTGTTATGAGATTACAACTCATTTTCATCGAACAGTTGATTGATTCGGCGATGTGGAACCTCAAAATGGCTTGTTATGAGATTACAACTCATTGTCATCAAATGGTTGATCGATTTGGTGATGTGGAAGTTCAGAACAACTTCTTATGAGATTACAACTCATTGTCATCGAACGGTTGATTGATTCGGCGATGTGGAAGCTCAGAACAGCTTGTTATGAGATTACAACTCATTGTCATCGAACGGTTGATCAATTCGGCGATGTGGAAGCTCAAAACAGCTTGTTATGAGATTACAACTCATTATCATCGAATGGTTGATCGATTCGGCAATGTGGAAGCTCAGAACATCTTGTTATGAGATTAAAACTCATTATCATCGAACGGTTGATCGATTCAGTGATGTGGAAGCTCAGAACACCTTGTTATGAGATTACAACTCATTGTCATCGAACGGTTGATCGATTCGGTGATGTGGAAGCTCAGAATAGCTTGTTATGAGATTACAACTCATTGTCATCGAACGGTAGATCAATTCGGCAATGTGGAAGCTCAGAACAACTTGCTATGAGATTACAACTCATTCTCATTGAACAGTTGATTGATTCGGTGATGTGGAAGCTCAGAATAGCTTGTTATGAGATTACAACTTATTATCATTGAACGGTTGATCGATTCGGTGATGTGAAAGCTTAGAATGACTTGTTATGAGATTACAACTCATTGTCATCGAACAGTTGATCGATTCAGTGATGTGGAAGCTCAGAATAGCTTGTTATGAGATTAAAACTTATTATCATTGAACGGTTGATCGATTCGGTGATGTGAAAGCTTAGAATGACTTGTTATGAGATTACAACTCATTGTCATCGAACGGTTGATAGATTCGGTGATGTGGAACCTCAGAATGGCTTGTTATGAGATTACAACTCATCATCATCAAACGCTTGATCGATTCGGCAATGTGGAAGCTCAAAATAGCTTGTTATGAGATTACAACTCATTGTCATCGAACGGTTGATTGATTCAGTGATGTTGAAGCTCAGAATAGCTTTTTATGAGATTATAACTCATTATCATTGAATGGTTGATCGATTCGGTGATGTGGAAGCCCAAAATGGCTTGTTAAGAGATTACAACTCATTGTCATCCAACGGTTGATCATTTCGGCGAAGTGGAAGCTCAGAACAACTTGTTATGAGATTACAACTCATTGTCATCGAATGGTTGATCGATGTGGTGATGTGGAAGCTTAGAACAGCTTGTTATGATATTAAAACTCATTGTCATCAAACAGTTGATCGATTCGGCGACGTGAAAGCTCAGAACAGCTTGTTATGAGATTGCAGCTAATTATCATTGAAGGATTGACCGTTTCAGCGATGTGGAACCTCAGAATGGATTCTTATAAGATTACAACTCATTGTCATCAAATGATTGATCGAGTCGGCGATGTGGAAGCTCAAAATATCTTGTTATAAGATTACAACTCATTGTCATCGAACGGTTGATCGATTTGGTGATGTAGAAGCTCAGAATAGCTTGTTATGTGATTACAACTCATTATCATCAAACGGTTGATCGATTCGGCGATGTGGAACCTTAGAAAAGATTGTTATGAGATTACAACTCATTGTCATCAAACGGTTGATCGATTCGGTGACGTGGAACCTCAGAACAGCTTGTTATGTGATTACAACTCATTGTCATCGAATGATTGATCTATTCAGCGATGTGGAAGCTCAGAATAGCTTGTTATAAGATTACAACTCATTGTCATCCAACGGTTGATCGATTCGGGGATGTGGAAGCTCAGAATAGCTTGTTATGAGATTACAACTCATTATCATCGAACGGTTGATTGATTTGGCGATGTGGAACCTTAGAACGGCTTGTTATGACATTACAACTCATTGTCATCAAACGGTTGATCGATTCAGCAATGTTGAAGCTCAGAACAACTTGTTATGAGATTACAACTCATTATCATCAAACGGTTGATCGATTGGGCCATGTGGAAACTCAGAAAAGCTTGTTATGAGATTACAACTCATTGTCATTGAATGGTTCATTAATTCGGTGATGTGGAAGCTCAAAACAACTTGTTATGAGATTACAACACATTGTCATTGAACGGTTGACCGATTCAGCGATGTGGAACCTCAAAATGGCTTGTTATGAGATTACAACTCATTGTCATCAAATGGTTGATCGATTTGATGATGTGGAAGCTCAGAACAGCTTGTTATGAGATTACAACTCATTGTCATCGAACGTTTGATCGATTCGATGATGTGGAAGCTCAGAATAGCTTGTTATGAGATTACAACTCATTATCATTGAACGGTTGATCGATTCGGCGATGTGGAACCTCAGAACCACTTGTTATGAGATTACAACTCATTATCATCAAACGGTTGATTGATTCGGTGATGTGGAAGCTCAGAAGAGCTTGTTATGAGATTACAACTCATTGTCATCGAACGGTTGATCGATTCGGCGATATGGAAGCTCAGAACAGCTTGTTATGAGATTACAACTCATTGTCATCAAATGGCTAATCGATTTGGCGATGTGGAACCTCAAAATGGCTTGTTATGAGATTAAAATTCATTGTCATTGAATGATTGATCGATTTGGCGATGTGGAAGCTCAAAAGAGCTTGTTATGAGATTACAACTCATTGTCATCGAACGGCTGATTGATTCGGCGATGTGGAAGCTCAAAATAGCTTGTTATGAGATTACAACTCATTATCATCGAACGGTTGATCGATTTGGCAATGTAGAACCTCAGAACGGCCTGTTATGAGATTACAACTCATTGTCATCAAATGGTTGATCGATTCAGCGATGTTGAAGCTAAGAACAGCTTGTTATGAGATTACAACTCATTATCATTGAACGGTTGATCGATTTGGTGATGTGGAAGCTCATAATAGCTTGTTATTGGATTTCAACTCATTATCATCGAATGGTTGATCGATTCGGCAATGTGGAACCTCAGAACGCCTTGTTATGAGATTATAACTCATTGTCACCGAACGGTTGATTGATTCGGCGATGTGGAAGCTCAAAACAGGTTGTTATGAGATTACAACTCATTATCATTGAACGGTTGATCGATTTGGTGATGTGGAAGCTTAGAACAGCTTGTTATGAGATTACAACTCATTATCATCAAATCGTTGATCGATTCAGCGATGTGGAAGCTTGGAAGAGCTTGTTATGAGATTACTGCTAATTATCATTGAACGGTTGACCGATTTGGTGATGTGGAACCTCAGAATGGCTTGTTACAAGATTACAACTCATTATCATCGAACGATTGATTGATTCGGTGATGTGGAAGCTCAGAACAACTTGTTATAAGATTACAACTCATTGTCATCAAACGGTTGATCGATTCGGCGATGTGAAAGCTCAGAATAGCTTGTTATGAGATTACAACTCATTATCATCGAACGGTTGATCGATTCGGTAATGTGGAACCTCAGAATTACTTGTTATGAGATTACAACTCATTGTCATCAAACAGTTGATCGATTCAGTGATGTGGATGCTCAGAACAGCTTGTTATGAGATTACAACTGATTATCATCGAACGGTTGATCGATTCAGTGATGTGGAAGCTCAGAACAGCTTGTTATGATATTATAACTCATTGTCATCGAACAGTTGATTGATTCAGTGATGTGGAAGCTCAGAATAGCTTGTTATGAGATTACAACTCATTATAATTGAACATTTGATCGATTCGGTGATGTGGAAGCTTAGAACGACTTGTTATGAGATTACAACTCATTGTCATCAAACGGTTGATAGATTCGGTGATGTGGAAGCTCAGAACAGCTTGTTATGAGATTACAACTCATTATCATCGAACGGTTGATCAATTTGGTGATGTGGAAGCTCAAAACAACTTGTTATAAGATTACAACTCATTGTCATCGAACGGTTGATCGATTCGGTGATGTGGAAGCTCAAAATAACTTGTTATGAGATTAAAACTCATTATCATCGAACGGTTGATCAATTCTATGATGTGGAACCTCAGAACAGCTTGTTATGAGATTACAACTCTTTGTCATCAAACGGTTGATCGATTCGGTGATGTGGAAGCTCAGAACAACTTGTTATGAGATTACAACTCATTATCATCGAACGGTTGATCGATTTGGTGATGTGGAAGCTCAGGATAGCTTGTTATTGGATTACAACTCATTATCATTGAACGGTTGATCGATTCGGTGATGTGGAACCTCAGAACACCTTGTTATGAGATTACAACTCATTGTCATCAAATGGTTGATCGATTCGGCGATGTGGAAGCTCAGAACAGCTTGTTATCAGATTAGAACTCATTGTCATTGAACGGTTGATTGATTCGGCGATGTGGAAGCTTAGAATAGCTTGTTATGAGATTACAACTCATTATCATCAAACGATTGATCGATTTGGCGATGTGGAAGTTCAGAACAGCTTGTTATGAGATTGCAGCTGATTATCATCGAACAGTTGACCGATTCGGCGATGTGGAACCTCAGAATGGCTTTTTATGAGATTACAACTCATTGTCATCGAATGATTGATCTATTCGGTGATGTGGAAACTTAGAATAGCTTGTTATAAGATTACAACTCATTGTCATCGAACGGTTGATCGATTCGGTGATGTGGAAGCTCAGAATAGCTTGTTATGAGATTACAACTCATTATCATCGAACGGCTAATCGATTCGGTGATGTTGAACCTTAGAATGGCTTGTTATGAGATTACAACTCATTGTCATCAAACGGTTGATCAAATCAGTGATGTGGAAGCTCAGAACAGCTTGTTATGAGATTACAACTCATTATCATTGAACGCTTGATCGATTCGGTGATGTGGAAGCTCGTAACAGCTTGTTATGATGTTACAACTCATTGTCATCAAATGGTTGATCGATTCAATGATGTGGAAGCTCAGAACAGCTTGTTATGAGATTAAAACTCATTATCATCGAACAGTTGATTGATTCAGTGATGTGGAAGCTCAGAATGACTTGTTATAAGATTACAACTCATTTTCGTCGAACAGTTGATCGATTCGGCAATGTGGAAGCTCAGAATAGCTTGTTATGAGATTACAACTCCTTGTCATCGAATGGTTGATCGATTCGGCAATGTGGAAGCTCAAAATAGCTTGTTATGAGATTACAACTCATTATCATCGAACGGTTGATTGATTCAGCGATGTGGAAGCTCAGAATAGCTTGTTATGAGATTGCAGCTGATTATCATCAAACGGTTGACTGATTCGGCGATGTGGAACCTTAGAATGGCTTGTTATGAGATTACAACTCATTGTCATTGAATAATTGATCGATTTGGCGATGTGGAAGCTTAGAACAGCTTGTTATAACATTACAACTCATTGTCATAGAATGGTTGATCGATTCAGCGACGTGGAAGCTCAAAATAGATTGTTATGAGATTACAACTCATTATCGTCTAACGGTTGATTGATTCAGTGATGTGGAACCTCAGAACAGTTTGTTATGAGATTCTAACTCATTGTCATCAAATGGTTGATTGATTCGGTGATGTGGAATCTCAGAATAGATTGTTATGAGATTACAACTCATTATCATCAAACGGTTGATCAATTCAGTGATGTGGAAGCTCAGAATAGCTTGTTATGAGATTACAACTCATTGTCATCGAATGGTTGATCGATTCGGGGATGTGGAAGCTCAGAATAGCTTGTTATGAGATTACAACTCATTGTCATCAAACGGTTGATCGATTCGGTGATGTGGAAGCTTAGAACAACTTGTTATGAGATTAAAACTCATTGTCATCGAACGGTTGATCGATTCGGTGATGTGGAAGCTCAGAATAGCTTATTATGAGATTACAACTCATTATCGTCAAACGTTTGATCGATTCGATGATGTGGAAGTTCAGAACAGCTTGTTATGAGATTACAACTCATTGTTATCGAACGGTTGATCAGTTCGGCGATGTGGAAGCTCAGAATAGCTTGTTATGAGATTACAAATCATTATCATCTAACAGTTGATCAATTTGGTGATGTGGAAGCTCAGAACAGCTTGTTATAATATTACAACTCATTATCATTGAATGGTTGATCGATTCGGTGATGTGGAAGCTTAGAACAGCTTGTTATGAGATTACAACTCATTGTCATCAAACGGTCGATCGATTCGGCGATGTGGAAGCTCAGAACAGCTTTTTATGAGATTACAACTCATTATCATCAAACGGTTGATTGATTCGGTGATGTGGAAGCTCACAACAGCTTATTATGAGATTACAACTCATTGTCATCAAACAGTTGATCGATTCGGTGATGTGGAACCTCAGAACGGCTTGTTACGAGATTACAACTCATCTTCATTGAACGGTTGATCGATTCGGTGATGTGGAAGCTCAGAACAGCTTGTTATGAAATTACAACTCATTGTCATCGAATGGTTGATCGATTCAGCAATGTGGAAGCTCAGAATAGCTTGTTATGAGATTACAACTTATTATCATCGAACGGTTGATCGATTCGGCGATGTGGAAGCTCAGAACAACTTGTTATGAGATTGCAGGTGATTATCATTGAACGGTTGACCGATTCAGCGATGTGGAACCTCAGAATGGCTTGTTATGAGATTACAACTCATTATCATCAAATGATTGATTGATTTGGTGATGTGGAAGCTCAGAAAATCTTGTTATGAGATTAGAACTCATTGTCATCGAACGGTTGATCGATTCGGCGATGTGGAAGCTCAGAATAGCTTGTTATGAGATTACAACTCATTATCATCAAACGGTTGATTGATTTGGCAACGTGGAACCTCAGAACAACTTGTTATGAGATTACAACTCATTATCATCGAACAATTGATCGATTCGGTGATGTGGAAGCTTAGAACGGCTTGTTATGAGATTACAAATCATTATCATTGAACTGTTGATCGATTCGGCTATGTGGAAGCTCATAACAGCTTGTTCTGACATTATAACTCATTGTCATCAAATAGTTGATCGATTTGGTGATGTGGAAGCTCAGAACTGCTTGATATGAGATTACAACTCATTATCAGTGAACAGTTGATCGATTCGGCAATGTGGAAGCTCAGAACAGCTTGTTATGAGATTGCGGCTGATTATCATCGAACGGTTGACCGATTCAGCGATTTGGAACATTAGAATGGCTTGTTATGAGATTAAAACTCATTTTCATCGAACAATTGATCAATTTGGTGATGTGGAAGCTCGGAACAGCTTGTTATAAGATTACAACTCATTGTCATCGAACGGTTGATTGATTTGGAAATGCGGCAGCTCAGAATAGCTTGTTATGAGATTATAACTCATTATCATCAAACGGTTGATCGATTTGGAGATGTGGAACCTTAGAATGGCTTGTTATGAGATTACAACTCATTGTCATCAAACGGTTGATCGATTCGGCGATGTCGAAGCTTAGAACAGCTTGTTATGAGATTACAACTCATTGTCATCGAACGGTTGATCGATTGGACGATGTGGAAGCTCACAACAGCTTGTTATGAGATTACAACTCATTAAAAGCGAACCGTTTATCGATTTGGTGATGTGGAAACTCAGAACAGCTTGTTATGTGATTACAACTCATTGTCATCAAACGGTTGATCGCTTCGATGATGTGGAAGCTCAGAACAGCTTGTTATGAGATTAGACCTCATTATCATCGAACGGTTGATTGATTCGGTGATGTGGAAGCTCAGAACAGCTTGTTATGAGATTATAACTCATTATCATTGAATGGTTGATCGATTCGGCAATGTGGAAGCTCAGAATAGCTTGTTAGGAGATTGCAACTCATTGTCATCGAACGCTTGATCGATTCGGTGATGTGGAAGCTCATAATAGCTCGTTATGAGATTACAACTCATTGTCATCAAATAGTTGATCGATTCGGCGACGTGGAAACTCAGAACAGCTTGTTATGAGATTGCAGCTAATTATCATTGAATGATTGACCGTTTCAGTCATGTGGAACCTCAGAATGGTTTCTTATGAGATTACAACTCATTGTCATCAAACGATTGATCGAGTCGGCAATGTGGAAGCTCAAAACATCTTGTTATAAGATTACAACTCATTGTCATCGAACGGTTGATCGATTCGGTGATGTAGAAGCTCAGAATAGCTTGTTATGAGATTACAAGTCATTATCATCGAACGGTTGATCGATTCGGCGATGTGGAAACTCAGAATAGATTGTTATGAGATTACAGCTCATTGTCATCAAACGGTTGATCGATTCGGTGATGTGGAATCTCAGAACGGCTTGTGATGTGATTACAACTCATTGTGATCGAATGATTGATCGATTCAGCGATGTGGAAGCTCAGAATAGCTTGTTATAAGATTACAACTCATTGTCATCCAACGGTTGATCGATTCAGCGATGTGGAAGCTCAGAATAGCTTGTTATGAGATTACAACTCATTATCATCGAACGGTTGATTGATTTGGCGATGTGGAACCTTAGAACAGCTTGTTATGACATTACAACTCATTTTCATCAAACGGTTGATTGATTCGGCGATGTTGAAGCTTAGAACAACTTGTTATGAGATTACAACTCATTATCATCAAATGGTTGATCGATTCGGCGATGTGGAAGCTCAGAAAAGCTTGTTACGAGATTACAACTCATTGTCATCGAATGGTTGATTGATTCGGTGATGTGGAAGCTCAGAAGAGATTGTTATGAGATTACAACTCATTGTCATCGAACGGTTGATCGATTTGGCGATGTGGAAGCTCAGAACAGCTTGTTATGAGATTGCAGCTGATTATCATTGAACAGTTGACCGATTCGGCGATGTGGAACCTCAGAATGGCTTGTTATGAGATTACAACTCATTGTCATCGAATGATTGATCTATCCGGTGATGTGGAAACTTAGAACAGCTTGTTATAAGATTACAACTCATTGTCATCAAACGGTTGATCGATTCGGTGATGTGGAAGCTTAGAATAGCTTGTTATGAGATTACAACTCATTATCATCGAACGGCTAATCGATTTGGTGATGTTGAACCTTAGAATGGCTTGTTATGAGATTACAACTCATTGTCATCAAACGGTTGATCAAATCAGTGATGTGGAAGCTCAGAACAGCTTGTTATGAGATTACAACTCATTATCATTGAACGCTTGATTGATTCGGTGATGTGGAAGCTCATAACAGCTTGTTATGATGTTACAACTCATTGTCATCAAATAGTTGATCAATTCAATGATGTGGAAGCTCAGAACAGCTTGTTATGTGATTACAACTCATTATCATCAAACAGTTGATTGATTCGGTGATGTGGAAGCTCAGAATGACTTGTTATAAAATTACAACTCATTTTCATTGAACGGTTGATCGATTCGGCAATGTGGAAGCTCAGAATAGCTTGTTATGAGATTACAACTCATTTTCATCGAACGGTTGATCGATTCGGCGATGTGGAAGCTCAAAATAGCTGGTTATGAGATTACAAGTCATTATCATCGAACGGTTGATTGATTCAGCGATGTGGAAGCTTAGAATAGCTTGTTATGAGATTGCAGCTGATTATCATCAAACGGTTGACTGATTCGGCGATGTGGAACCTCAGAATGGCTTGTTATGAGATTACAACTCATTTTCATCGAACAATTGATCAATTTGGCGATGTGGAAGCTTAGAACAACTTGTTATAACATTACAACTCATTGTCATAGAATGGTTGATCGATTCAGCGATGTGGAAGCTCAGAATAGATTGTTATGAGATTACAACTCATTATCGTCTAACGGTTGATTGATTCAGTGATGTGGAACCTCAGAATGGTTTGTTATGAGATTCTAACTCATTGTCATCAAACGGTTGATTGATTCGGTGATGTGGAATCTCAGAATAGCTTGTTATGAGATTACAACTCATTATCATCAAACGGTTGATCGATTCAGTGATGTGGAAGCTCAGAATAGCTTGTTATGAGATTACAACTCATTGTCATCGAATGGTTGATCAATTCGGCGATGTGGAAGCTCAAAATAGCTTGTTATGAGATTACAACTCATTGTCATCAAACGGTTGATCGATTCGGTGATGTGGAAGCTTAGAACAACTTGTTATGAGATTAAAACTCATTGTCATCGAACGGTTGATCGATTTGGTGATGTGGAAGCTCAGAATAGCTTATTATGAGATTACAACTCATTATCATCAAACGTTTGATCGATTCAATGATGTGGAAGTTCAGAACAGCTTGTTATGAGATTACAACCCATTGTTATCGAACGGTTGATCAGTTCGGCGATGTGGAAGCTCAGAACAGCTTGTTATGAGATTACAACTCATTATCATCGAACAGTTGATCAATTTGGTGATGTGGAAGCTCAGAACAGCTTGTTATAAGATTACAACTCATTATCATCGAATGGTTGATCGATTCGGTGATGTGGAAGCTTAAAACAGCTTGTTATGAGATTACAACTCATTGTCATCAAACGGTTGATCGATTCGGCGATGTAGAAGCTCAGAACAGCTTGTTATGAGATTACAACTCATTATCATCAAACGGTTGATTGATTCGGTGATGTGGAAGCTCACAACAGCTTGTTATGAGATTACAACTCATTGTCATCGAACAGTTGATCAATTCGGTGATGTGGAACCTCATAACGGCTTGTTACGAGATTACAACTCATCTTCATTGAACGGTTGATCGATTCGGTGATGTGGAAGCTCAGAATAGCTTGTTATGAAATTACAACTCATTGTCATCGAACGGTTGATCGATTCAGCAATGTGGAAGCTCAGAATAGCTTGTTATGAGATTACAACTTATTATCATCGAACGGTTGATCGATTTGGCGATGTGGAAGCTCAGACCAGCTTGTTATGAGATTGCAGGTGATTATCATCAAACGGTTGACTGATTCGCCGATGTGGAACCTCAGAATGGCTTGTTATGAGATTACAACTCATTGTCATCAAATGATTGATTGATTCGGCGATGTGGAAGCTCAGAATAGCTTGTTATGAGATTAGAACTCATTGTCATCGAACGGTTGATCGATTCGGCGATGTGGAAGCTCAGAATAGCTTGTTATGAGATTACAACTCATTATTATCAAATGGTTGATTGATTTGGCAACGTGTAACCTTAGAACAACTTGTTATGAGATTACAACTCATTATCATCGAACAGTTGATCGATTCGGTGATGTGGAAGCTTAGAATGGCTTGTTATGAGATTACAACTCATTATCATTGAACGGTTGATCGATTCGGCTATGTGGAAGCTCATAACAGCTTGTTATGACATTATAACTCATTGTCATCAAGCAGTTGATCGATTTGGCAATGTGGAAGCTCAGAACAGCTTGATATGAGATTACAACTCATTATCATGGAACAGTTGATCGATTCGGCAATGTGGAAGCTCAGAACAGCTTGTTATGAGATTGCGGCTGATTATCATCGAACGGTTGACCGATTCAGCGATTTGGAACCTTAGAACGGCTTGTTATGAGATTAAAACTCATTGTCATCAAAAAATTGATCAATTCGGTGATGTGGAAGCTCGGAACAGCTTGTTATAAGATTACAACTCATTGTCATCGAACGGTTGATTGATTCGGAAATGCGGGAGCTCAGAATAGCTTGTTATGAGATTATAACTCATTATCATCAAACGGTTGATCGATTCGGAGATGTGGAACCTTAGAATAGATTGTTATGAGATTACAACTCATTGTCATCAAACGGTTGATCGATTCAGCGATGTCGAAGCTTAGAACAGCTTGTTATGAGATTACAACTCATTGTCATCGAACGGTTGATCGACTCGACGATGTGTAAGCTCACAACAGCTTGTTATGAGATTACAACTCATTATCATCGAACCGTTGATCGATTTGGTGATGTGGAAACTCAGAACAACTTGTTATGTGATTACAACTCATTGTCATCGAACAGTTGATCGCTTCGACGATGTGGAAGCTCAGAACAGCTTGTTATGAGATTATACCTCATTGTCATAGAACGGTTGATCGATTCAGCGATGTGGAAGCTCAGAACAGCTTGTTATGAGATTATAACTCATTATCATCGAATGGTTGATCGATTCGGCAATGTGGAAGCTCAGAACAGCTTGTTATGAGATTGCAACTCATTGTCATCGAACGGTTGATCGATTCGGTGATGTGGAAGCTCAGAATAGCTTGTTATGAGATTACAACTCATTGTCATCAAACAGTTGATCGATTCGGTGACGTGGAAGCTCAGAACAGCTTGTTATGAGATTGCAGCTAATTATCATTGAACAATTGACCGTTTCAGTGATGTGGAACCTTAGAATGGCTTCTTATGAGATTACAACTCATTGTCATCAAACTATTGATCGAGTTGGTGATGTGGAAGCTCAAAACATCTTGTTATAAGATTACAACTCATTGTCATCGAATGGTTGATCGATTCGGTGATGTAGAAGCTCAGAATAGCTTGTTATGAGATTACAACTCATTATCATCGAACGGTTGATCGATTCGGTGATGTGGAACCTCAGAATAGCTTGTTATGAGATTACAGCTCATTGTCATCAAACGGTTGATCGATTCGGTGATGTGGAACCTCAGAACAGCTTGTTATGTGATTACAACTCATTGTCATTGAATGATTGATCGATTCAGTGATGTGGAAGCTCAGAATAGCTTGTTATAAGATTACAACTCATTGTCATCCAACGGTTGATCGATTCGGCGATGTGGAAGCTCAGAATAGCTTGTTATGAGATTACAACTCATTATCATCGAACGGTTGATTGATTTGGTGATGTGGAACCTTAGAACGGCTTGTTATGACATTAAAACTCATTGTCATCAAACGGTTGATTGATTCGGTGATGTTGAAGCTTAGAACAACTTGTTATGAGATTACAACTCATTATCATCAAACGGTTGATCGATTCGGCGATGTGGAAGCTCAGAAAATCTTGTTATGAGATTACAACTCATTGTCATCGAATGGTTGATCGATTCGGTGACGTGGAAGCTCAGAATAGATTATTATGAGATTACAACTCATTGTCATCGAACAGTTGATCGATTCGGTGATGTGGAAGCTCAGAACAGCTTGTTATGAGATTACAACTCACTATCATTGAACGGTTGATCGATTCGGCGATGTGGAACCTCAGAACCACTTGTTATGAGATTACAACTCATTGTCATCAAATGGTTGATCGATTCGGTGATGTGGAAGCTCAGAAGAGCTTGTTATGAGATTACAACTCATTGTCATCGAATGGTTGATCGATTCGGCGATGTGGAAGCTCAGAATAGCTTGTTATGAGATTACAACTCATTGTCATCAAACGGTTGATCAATTCGACGATGTGGAAGCTCAGAATAGCTTGTTATGAGATTACAACTCATTATCATCGAATGGTTGATCGATTGGGCGATGTGGAAGCTCAGAACAGCTTGTTATGAGATTGCAGCTGATTATCATTGAATGGTTGACCGATTTGGTGATGTGGAACCTCAGAACAGCTTGTTATGAGATTACAATTCATTGTCATCGAATGATTGATCGATTCGGGGATGTGGAAGCTCAAAATAGCTTGTTATAAGATTACAACTCATTGTCATCGAACGGCTAATCGATTTGGCGATGTGGAAGCTCAAAATAGCTTGTTATGAGATTACAACTCATTATCATCGAATGGTTGATCGATTCGGCAATGTGGAACCTCAGAACGGCTTGTTATGAGATTACAACTCATTGTCATCAAATGGTTGATCGATTCGGCGATGTGGAAGATAAGAATAGCTTGTTATGAGATTAAAACTCATTATTATCGAATGGTTGATCGGTTTGGTGATGTGGAAGCTCAGAATAGCTTGTTATTGGATTACAACTCATTATCATCGAACGGTTGATCGATTCGGCAATGTGGAACCTCAGAACGCCTTGTTATGAGATTACAACTCATTGTCACCGAACGGTTGATCAATTCGGCGATGTGGAAGCTCAGAACAGGTTGTTATGAGATTACAACTCATTGTCATCGAACGGTTGATCGATTTGGTGATGTGGAAGCTTAGAACAGCTTGTTATGAGATTACAACTCATTATCATCAAATCATTGATTGATTCGGCAATGTGGAAGCTCGAAAGAGCTTGTTATGAGATTACTGCTAATTATCATTGAATGGTTAACCGATTTGGCGATGTGGAACCTCAGAATGGCTTGTTATGAGATTACAACTCATTATCATCGAACGATTGATTGATTCGGTGATGTGGAAGCTTAGAACAGCTTGTTATAAGATTACAAATTATTGTCATCGAACGGTTGATCAATTCGGCGATGTGGAAGCTCAGAATAGCTTGTTATGAGATTACAACTCATTATCATCGAACAGTTGATCGATTCGGTGATGTGGAACCTCAGAATGACTTTTTATGAGATTACAACTCATTGTCATCAAACAGTTGATCGATTCAGTGATGTGGAAGCTCAGAACAGCTTGTTATGAGATTACAACTGATTATCATCGAACGGTTGATCGATTCGGTGATGTGGAAGCTCAGAACAGCTTGTTATGATATTACAACTCATTGTCATCGAACAGTTGATCGATTCAGTGATGTGGAAGCTCAGAATAGCTTGTTATGAGATTACAACTTATTATCATTGAACGGTTGATCGATTCGGTGATGTGAAAGCTTAGAATGACTTGTTATGAGATTACAACTCATTGTCATCAAACGGTTGATAGATTCGGTGATGTGGAAGCTCAGAACAGCTTGTTATGAGATTACAACTCATTGTTATCGAACGGTTGATCAATTCGGCGATGTGGAAGCTCAAAACAACTTGTTATAAGATTACAACTCATTATCATCGAACGGTTGATCGATTCGGCGATGTGGAAGCTCAAAATAACTTGTTATGAGATTAAAACTCATTATCATCGAACGGTTGATCAATTCTATGATGTGGAACCTCAGAACGGCTTTTTATGAGATTACAACTCATTATCATCAAACGGTTGATCGATTCGGGGATGTGGAAGCTTAGAACAACTTGTTATGAGATTACAACTCATTGTAGTCGAACGGTTGATCGATTCGGTGATGTGGAAGCTCAGAATAGCTTATTATTGGATTACAACTCATTATCATTGAACGATTGATCGATTCGGTGATGTGGAACCTCAGAATGCCTTGTTATGAGATTACAACTCATTGTCATCAAACGGTTGATCGATTCGGCAATGTGGAAGCTCAGAACAGCTTGTTATCAGATAAGAACTCATTGTCATTGAACGGTTGATCGATTCGGCGATGTGGAAGCTTTGAATAGCTTGTTATGAGATTACAACTCATTATCATCGAACGGTTGATCGATTTGGCGATGTGGAAGCTCAGAACAACTTGTTATGAGATCGCAGCTGATTATCATCGAACAGTTGACCGATTCGGCGATGTGGAACCTCAGAATGGCTTGTTATGAGATTACAACTCATTATCATCGAATGATTGATCTATTTGGTGATGTGGAAACTTAGAACAGCTTGTTATAAGATTACAACTCATTATCATCGAACGGTTGATCGATTCGGTGATGTGGAAGCTCAGAATAGCTTGTTATGAGATTACAACTCATTATCATCGAATGGCTAATCGATTCGGTGATGTTGAACCTCAGAATGGCTTGCTATGAGATTACAACTCATTGTCATGAAACGGTTGATCAAATTAGTGATGTGGAAGCTCAGAATAGCTTGTTATGAGATTACAACTCATTATCATCGAACGCTTGATCGATTCGGTGATGTGGAAGCTCATAACAGCTTGTTATGATGTTACAGCTCATTGTCATCAAATGGTTGATCAATTCAATGATGTGGAAGCTCAGAACGACTTGTTATGAGATTACAACTCAATACCATCAAACGGTTGATCGATTCGGCAATGTGGAAGCTCAGAATAGCTTGTTATGAGATTACAACTCATTGTTATCGAACGGTTGATCGATTCAGCGATGTGGAAGCTCAAAATAGCTTGTTATAAGATTACAACTCATTATCATTGAACGGTTGATCGATTCAGCGATGTGGAAGCTCAGAATAGCTTGTTATGAGATTACAGCTGATTATCATCAAACGGTTGAGTGATTCGGCGATGTGGAACCTCAGAATGGCTTGTTATGAGATTACAACTCATTGTCATCAGACAATTGATCAATTTGGTGATGTGGAAGCTTAGAATAGCTTGTTATAACATTACAACTCATTGTCATAGAATGGTTGATCGATTCAGCAATGTGGAAGCTCAAAATAGATTGTTATGAGATTACAACTCATTATCGTCTAACGGTTGATTGATTCAGTGATGTGGAACCTTAGAACGGTTTGTTATGAGATTCTAACTCATTGTCATCAAACGGTTGATTGATTCGGTGATGTGGAAGCTCAGAATAGCTTGTTATGAGATTACAACTCATTATCATCAAACGGTTGATCAATTCAGTGATGTGGAAGCTCAGAATAGCTTGTTATGAGATTACAACTCATTGTGATCGAATGGTTGATCGATTCGGCAATGTGGAAGCTCAAAATAGCTTGTTATGAGATTACAACTCATTGTCATCAAACGGTTGATCGATTCGGTGATGTGGAAGCTTAGAACAGCTTGTTATGAGATTACAACTCATTGTCATCGAACGGTTGATCAATTTGGTGATGTGGAAGCTCAGAATAGCTTATTATGAGATTACAACTCATTATCATCAAATGGTTGATCGATTCGATGATGTGGAAGTTCAGAACAGCTTGTTATGAGATTACAACTCACTGTCATCGAACGGTTGATCAGTTCGGCGATGTGGAAGCTCAGAACAGCTTGTTATAAGATTACAACTCATTATCATCGAACAGTTGATCAATTTGGTGATGTGGAATTTCAGAACAGCTTGTTATAAGATTACAACTCATTATCATCGAATGGTTGATCGATTCAGTGATGTGGAAGCTTAGAAAAGCTTGTTATGAGATTATAACTCATTGTCATCAAACGGTTGATCGATTCGGCGATGTGGAAGCTCAGAACAGCTTGTTATGAGATTACAACTCATTATCATCAAACGGTTGATTGATTCAGTGATGTGGAAGCTCACAACAGCTTGTTATGAGATTACAACGCATTGTCATCGAACGGTTGATCGATTCGGTGATGTGGGACCTCAGAACAGCTTGTTACGAGATTACAACTCTTCTTCATTGAACGGTTGATCGATTCGGTGATGTGGAAGCTCAGAACAGCTTGTTATGAAATTACAACTCATTGTCATCAAACGGTTGATCAATTCAGCAATGTGGAAGCTCAGAATAGCTTGTTATGAGATTACAACTTATTATCATCGAACAGTTGATCAATTCGACGATGTGGAAGCTTAGAACAGCTTGTTATGAGATTGCAGGTGATTATCATTGAACGGTTGACCGATTAGGCGATGTGGAACCTCAGAATGGCTTGTTATGAGATTACAACTCATTGTCATCAAATGATTGATTGATTCGGCGATGTGGAAGCTCAGAATAGCTTGTTATGAGATTAGAACTCATTGTCATCGAACGGTTGATCGATTCAGCGATGTGGAAGCTTAGAATAGCTTGTTATGAGATTACAACTCATTATCATCAAACGGTTGATTGATTTGGCAACGTGTAACCTTAGAACAACTTGTTATGAGATTAGAACTCATTATCATCGAACAGTTGATCAATTCGGTGATGTGGAAGCTTAGAACGGCTTGTTATGAGATTACAACTCATTATCATTGAACGGTTGATCAATTCGGCTATGTGGAAGCTCATAACAGCTTGTTATGACATTATAACTCATTGTCATCAAACAGTTGATCGATTTGACGATGTGGAAGCTCAGAATAGCTTGATATGAGATTACAACTCATTATCAGCGAACAGTTGATCGATTCGGCAATGTGGAAGCTCAGAACAGCTTGTTATGAGATTGCGGCTGATTATCATCGAACGGTTGACCGATTCAGCGATTTGGAACCTTAGAATGGCTTGTTATGAGATTAAAACTCATTGTCATTGAACAATTGATCAATTCGGTGATGTGGAAGCTCAGAACAGCTTGTTATAAGATTACAACTCATTGTCATCGAACGGTTGATTGATTCGGCAATGTGGGAGCTCAGAATAGCTTGTTATGAGATTATAACTCATTATCATCGAACGGTTGATCGATTCAGAGATGTGGAACCTTAGAATGGCTTGTTATGAGATTACAACTCATTGTCATCAAACGGTTGATCGATTCGGCGATGTCGAAGCTCAGAACAACTTGTTATGAGATTACAACTCATTGTCATCGAACGATTGATCGATTCGATGATGTGGAAGCTCACAACAGCTTGTTATGAGATTACAACTCATTATCATCGAACCGTTGATCGATTTGGTGATGTGGAAACTCAGAACAGCTTGTTATGTGATTACAACTCATTGTCATCGAACGGTTGATCGCTTCGAGGATGTGGAAGCTCAGAACAGCTTGTTATGAGATTAGACCTCATTGTCATCGAACGGTTGATCGATTCGGCGATGTGGAAGCTCAGAACAGCTTGTTATGAGATTATAACTCATTATCATCAAATGGTTGATCGATTTGGCAATGTGGAAGCTCAGAATAGCTTGTTATGAGATTGCAACTCATTGTCATTGAACGGTTGATCGATTCGGTGATGTGGAAGCTCAGAACAGCTTGTTATGAGATTAAAACTCATTATCATCAAACGATTGATTGATTCAGTGATGTGGAAGCTCAGAATAGCTTTTTATGAGATTACAACTCATTTTCATCAAACGATTGATCGATTCGGCGATGTGGAAGCTCAGAACAACTTCTTATGAGATTACAACTCATTATCATCAAACGGTTGATCGATTCAGCGATGTGGAAGTTCAGAACAACTTGTTATGAGATTACAACTCATTATCATCGAACGGTTGATTGATTTAGCGATGTGGAAGCTTAGAATAGCTTGTTATGAGATTAGAACTCATTGTCATCGAATGGTTGATCAATTCGGTGATGTAGAAGCTCAGAATAGCTTGTTATGAGATTACAACTCATTGTCATCAAACAGTTGATCGATTCGGCGATGTGGAAGCTCAGAATAGCTTTTAATGAGATTACAACTCATTGTCATTGAACGGTTGATCGATTCGATGATGTGGAAGCTCAGAACAGCTTTTTATCAGATTACAACTCATTATCATGGAACGGTTGACCGATTTGGCAATGTGGAAGCTCAAAAAAGCTTGTTATGAGATTACAAATCATTGTCATCGAACGGCTGATCGATTCAGCAATGTGGAAGCTCAGAATAGCTTGTTATGAGATTACAACTCATTATCATCGAACAATTGATCGATTCGGTGATGTGGAAGCTCAGAACAGCTTGTTATAAGATTACAACTCATTATCATCAAACGGTTGATCGATTCAGCGATTTGGAAGCTGAGAACAGCTTGTTATGAGATTACAACTCATTGTCATCAAACGGTTGATCGATTCGACAATGTGGAAGCTCAAAACAGCTTGTTATGAGATTACAACTCATTATCATCAAACGGTTGATCGATTCAGCAATGTGGAAGCTCAGAATAGCTTTTTATGAGATTACAACTCATTGTCATCGAACGGTTGATTGATTCGGTGGTGTGGAAGCTCAGAACAACTTGTTATGAGATTACAACTCATTGTCATTGAACGGTTGATCAATTCAGCGATGTGGAAGCTCAGAATAGCTTGTTATGAGATTACAACTCATTGTCATTGAACGGTTGATCGATTCGGCGATGTGGAAGCTCAGAACAGCTTGTTATGAGATTACAACTTATTATCATCAAACGGTTGATCGATTCGACAATGTGGAAGCTCAGAATGGCTTGTTATGAGATTACAACTCATTGTCATGGAACGGTTGATTGATTCGGTGATGTGGAATCTCAGAATAGCTTGTTATGAGATTACAACTCATTATCATCAAATAGTTGATTGATTCGGCAATGTGGAAGCACAGAACAACTTGTTATGAGATTACAACTCATTATCATCGAACGGTTGATCGATTCGGTGATGTGGAAGCTCAGAACAACTTGTTATGAGATTGCAGCTGATTATCATCGAATGGTTGACTGATTCAGTGATGTGGAACATCAGAACAGCTTGTTATGAGATTGCAACTCATTCTCATTGAATGATTGATCGATTCGGCGATGTGAAAGCTCAGAACAGCTTGTTATGAGATTACAACTCATTGTCATCGAACGATTGATCGATTCAGCAATGTGGAAGCTCAGAACAGCTTGTTATGAGATTACAACTCATTATCATCGAACGGTTGATCGATTCGGCGATGTGGAAGCTCAAAAGAGCTTGTTATGAGATTGCAGCTGATTATCATAGAACGGTTGACAGATTTGGCAATGTGGAACATCAGAACAGCTTGTTATGAGATTGCAACTCATTCTCATTGAATGATTGATCAATTTGGTGATGTGAAAGCTCAGAACAGCTTGTTATGAGATTACAACTCATTGTCATCGAATGATTGATCGATTTAGCAATGTGGAAGCTCAGAACAGCTTGTTATGAGATTACAACTTATTATCATCGAACGGTTGATCGATTCGGTGATGTGGAAGCTCAGAACAGCTTGTTATGAGATTACAACTCATTGTCATCGAACGGTTGATCGATTCGGCGATGTGGAAGCTCAAAATAGATTGTTATGAGATTACAACTCATTGTCATCAAACGGTTGATCAATTCAGCGATGTGGAAGCTCAGAATAGCTTGTTATGAGATTACAACTCATTATCATCAAATAGTTGATCGATTCGGCGATGTGGAAGCTTAGAATAGCTTGTTATGAGATTACAAATCATTGTCATCGAACGGTTGATCGATTCAGCGATGTGGAAGCTCAGAACAGCTTATTATGAGATTACAACTCATTGTCATCAAATGGTTGATTGATTCAGCGATGTGGAAGCTCAGAACAACTTGTTATGAGATTAGAACTCATTTTTATTGAACGGTTGATCGATTCGGCGATGTGGAAGCTCAGAACAGCTTTTTATGAGATTATAACTCATTATCATCGAACGGTTGATCGATTCGGTGATGTGGAAGCTCAGAATAGCTTGTTATGAGAATGCAGCTGATTATCATCGAACGGTTGACCGATTCGGCAATGTGGAACCTCAGAATGGCTTGTTATGAGATTACAACTCATTATCATCGAACGATTGATCGATTCAGCAATGTGGAAGCTCAGAATAACTTGTTATAAGATTACAACTCATTGTCATTGAGCGGTTGATCGATTCGGTGATTTGGAAGCTCAGAATAGCTTGTTATGAGATTACAACTCATTATCATTGAATGGTTGATCAATTCAGCGATGTGGAACCTCACAACGGCTTTTTATGAGATTAAAACTCACTGTCATCAAACGGTTGATCGATTCAGCGACGTGGAAGCTCATAACAGCTGGTTTGAGATTACAACTCATTGTCATCAAACGCTTGATCGATTCAGCGATGTGGAAGCTCAGAACAGCTTGTTATGAGATTATAACTCATTATCATCGAACGGTTGATTGATTCGGCAATGTGGAAGCTCAGAACATCTTGTTATGAGATTGCAGCTAATTATCATCGAATGGTTGACCGATTCAGCGATGTGGAACCTCAGAATGGCTTGTTATGAGATTACAACTCATTGTTATCGAATGATTAATCAATTCGGCGATGTGGAACCTCAGAATAGCTTGTTATGAGATTACAACTCATTATCATCAAATGGTTGATCGATTCAGGGATGTGGAAGCTCAGAACAACTTGTTATGAGATTACAACTCATTGTCATCGAACGGTTGATCGATTTGTTGATGTGGAAGCTCAGAACAGCTGGTTATGAGATTACAACTCATTTTCATCAAACGGTTGATCGATTCGGTGATGTGGAAGCTCAAAACAGCATGTTATGAGATTACAAATCATTATCATCGAATGGTTGATTGATTTGGCGATGTGGAAGCTCAGAACAACTTGTTATGAGATTACAACTCATTATCATCGAACGGTTGACCGATTGGGCGATGTGGAAGCTCAAAACAGCTTGTTATGAGATTACAACTCATTGTCATCGAACAGTTGATTGATTCGGCGATGTGGAAGCTCAGAACAGCTTGTTATGAGATTACAACTCATTATCATTGAATGGTTGATCGATTCGGCAATGTGGAAGCTCAGAATAACTTGTTATAAGATTACAACTCATTATCATCGAACGGTTGATTGATTCGGCAATGTGGAAGCTCAGAATAGCTTTTTATGAGATTACAACTCATTGTCATCGAACGGTTGATCGATTTGGCGATGTGGAAGCTCGGAACAGCTTGTTATGAGATTACAACTCATTATCATTGAACGGTTGATCGATTCAGTGATGTGGAAGCTCAGAATAGCTTGTTATGAGATTAAAACTCATTGTCATCGAACGGTTGATCGATTCGGTGATGTGGAAGCTCAAAATAGCTTGTTATGAGATTACAACTCATTTTCATTGAATGGTTGATCGATTTGGCAATGTGGAAGCTTAGAACAGCTTGTTATGAGATTACAACTCATTATCATCGAACGGTTGATCGATTCGGCGATGTGGAAGCTCAGAACAGCTTATTATGAGATTGGAGCTGATTATCATCGAATGGCTAACCGATTCGGTGATGTGGAACCTCAGAATGGCTTGTTATGAGATTACAACTCATTCTCATCAAACGATTGATTGTTTCGGCGATGTGGAAGCTCAGAATAGCTTATTATAAGATTACAACCCATTGTCATGGAACGGTTGATCGATTCTGCGATGTGGAAGCTCAGAATAGCTTGTTATGAGATTACAACTCATTATCATCAAACGGTTGATCGATTCGGCGATGTGGAACCTCAAAATGGCTTGTTATGAGATTACAACTCATTGTCATCAAACGGTTGATCGATTTGGTGATGCGAAAACTCAGAACAGCTTGTTATGAGATTACAACTCATTATCATCGAACGGTTGATCGATTCGGTGATGTGGAAGCTCAGAAAAGCTTGTTGTGAGATTACAATTCATTATCATCGAACGGTTGATCGATTCAGCGATGTGGAAGCTTAGACTAGCTTGTTATGAGATTACAACTCATTGGCATTGAACGGTTGATCAACGTGGCAATGTGGAAGCTTAGAACAGCTTGTTATGAGATTACAACTCATTGTCATCAAACGGTTGATCGATTCGGCGATGTGGAAGCTCAGGACAGCTTGTTATGAGATTACAACTCATTGTCATCGAACGGTTGATCGATTCAGCAATGTCAGAGCTTAGAACAGGTTGTTATGAGATTGCAACTCATTATCATCAAACGGTTGATCGATTTTGAGATGTGGAAGCTCAGAACAGCTTGTTATGAGATTACAACTCATTGTCATCGAACGGTTGATGGATTCGGTGATGTGGAAGCTCAGAACAGCTTGTTATGAGATTACAACTTATTATCATCAAATGGTTGATCGATTCGGCGATGTGGAACCTTAGAACAGCTTGTTATGAGATTACAACTCATTATCATCAAACGGTTGATCGATTCGGTGATGTGGAACCTTAGAACAGCTTGTCATGAGATTATAACTCATTGTTATCAAATGGTTGATCGATTTGGCGATGTGGAAGCTCAGAATAGATTTTTATGAGATTACAACTCATTGTCATCGAACGGTTGATCGATTCAGCGATGTGGAAGCTCAGAACAGCTTGTTATGAGATTACAACTCATTGTCATCGAACGGTTGATCAATTCGGCGATATGGAAGCTCAGAACAACTTATTATAAGAGTACAACTCATTGTCATCAAACGGTTGATTGATTCGGCGATGTGCAAGCTCAGAACAGCTTGTTATGAGATTACAACTCATTATCATCGAACGGTTGATCGATTCGGCGATGTGGAAGCTCAGAACAGCTTGTTATGAGATTACAACTCATTGTCATTGAATGGTTGATTGGTTCGGCGATATGGAAGCTCAAAATAGCTTCTTATGAGATTACAACTCATTATCATTGAATGGTTGATCGATTTAGTGATGTGGAAGCTCAGAATAGCTTGTTATAAGATTGCAACTCATTATCATTGAACGGTTGATCGATTCAGTGATGTGGAAGCTCAGAACAGCTTGTTATGAGATTGCAGCTGATTATCATCAAACGGTTGACTGATTCAGTGATGTGGAACCTCAGAATAGCTTTTTATGAGATTACAACTCATTGTCATCGAATGATTGATCAATTTGGCGATGTGGAAGCTCAGAAAATCTTGTTATAAGATTACAACTCATTATCATCGAACGGTTGATCGATTCGGCAATGTGGAAGCTTAGAATAGCTTTTTATGAGATTACAACTCATTATCATCAAATAGTTGATCGATTCGGCGATGTGGAACCTCAAAATGGCTATTTATGAGATTACAACTCATTATCATCAAACGGTTGATCGATTCGGTGATGTAGAAGCTCAGAACAACTTGTTATGAGATTACAACTCATTGTCATCGAATGGTTGATCAATTCGGTGATGTGGAAGCTCAAAACAGCTTGTTATGAGATTACAACTCATTATCATTGAACGATTGATAAATTTGGTGATGTGGAACCTCAGAATGGCTTGTTATGAGATAACAACTCATTGTCATCGAACGGTTGATCGATTCAGTGATGTGAAATCTTAGAATAGCTTGTTATGAGATTACAACTCATTGTCATCAAATGCTTGATTGATTCGGTGATGTGGAAGCTCAGAATAGCTTTTTATGAGATTACAACTCATTATCATTGAATGGTTGATCGATTCGGCAATGTGGAAGCTCAGAATAGCTTATTATGAGATTACAATTCATTCTCATCGAACGGTTGATTGATTTGGCAATGTGGAAGCTCAGAATAGCTTCTTATGAGATTACAACTCATTGTCATCGAACGGTTGATCGATTCGGTGATGTGGAAGCTCAGAACAGCTTGTTATGAGATTACAACTCATTATCATCGAACGGTTGATCAATTTGCCAATGTGGAAGCTCAGAACGGCTTGTTATGAGATTACAACTCATTGTCATTGAATGGTTGATCAATTCGGTGATGTGGAAGCTCAGAATAGCTTGTTATGAGATTACAACTCATTGTCATCAAACGGTTGATCGATTCAGTGATTTGGAAGCTCAGAATAGCTTGTTATGAGATTACAACTCATTATCATTGAATGGTTGATGGATTCGACGATGTGGAAGCTTAGAACATCTTGTTATGAGATTATAACTCATTGTCATCGAACGGTTGATCGATTCGGTAATGTGGAAGCTAAGAATAGCTTGTTATGAGATTACAACTCATTATCATCAAACAGTTGATCGATTCGGCGATGTGGAACCTCAGAACAGCTTATTATAAAATTACAACTCATTATCATCGAACGGTTTATCAATTCGGCGATGTGGAACCTCAGAACGGCTTGTTATGAGATTACAACTCATTATCATCAAATGGTTAATCAATTCGGCGATGTGGAAGCTCAGAATAGCTTGTTATGAGATTACAACTCATTGTCATTCAACGGTTGATCGATTCGGTGATGTGGAAGCTCAGAATAGCTTGTTATGAGATTACAATTCATTCTCATCGAACGGTTGATCGATTCGGCAATGTGGAAGCTCAGAATAGCTTGTTATGAGATTACAACTCATTGTCATCGAACGGTTGATCGATTTAGTGATGTGGAAGCTTAGAACAACTTATTATGAGATTACAACTCATTGTCATCAAATGGTTGATCGGTTCGGCGATGTGGAAGCTCAGAATAGCTTGTTATGAGATTACAACTCATTGTCATCAAAGGGTTGATCGGTTTGGCGATGTGGAAGCTCAAAATAGCTTGTTATGAGATTGCAGCTTATTATCATCGAACGGTTGACCGATTCAGCAATGTGGAATCTCAAAATAGCTTGTTATGAGATTACAACTCATTGTCATAAAATGATTGATTGATTCAGCGATGTGGAAGCTCAAAACAGCTTGTTATGAGATTACAACTCATTGTCATCGAACGGTTGATCCATTCGGTGAAGTGGAAGCTCAGAATAGCTTGTTATGAGATTACAACTCATTATCATCGAATGGTTGATCGATTCGGCGATGTGGAACCTCAGAATGGCTTGTTATGAGATTACAACTCATTGTCATCCAACAGTTGATCAATTCAGTGATGTGGAAGCTCAGAATAGCTTGTTATGAGATTACAACTCATTGTCATCGAACGGTTGATCGATTCGGCGATGTGGAAGCTCAGAATAGCTTGTTATGAGATTACAACTCATTATCATCGAACGGTTGATCAATTCACCAATGTGGAAGCTCAGAACAGCTTGTTATGAGATTACAACTCATTGTCATCGAACGGTTGATCAATTTGGCAATGTGGAAGCTCAGAACAACTTGTTATGAGATTACAACTCATTATCATCAAACGGTTGATTGATTTGGTGATGTGGAAGCTCAGAATAGCTTGTTATGAGATTACAACTCATTATCATTGAACGGTTGATCGATTCGACGATATGGAAGCTCAAAACAGCTTGTTATGAGATTACAACTCATTGTCATCGAACGGTTGATCGATTCGGCAATGTGGAAGCTAAGAATAGCTTGTTATGAGATTACAACTCATTATCATCGAACGGTTGATCAATTCGGCGATGTAGAACCTCAGAACAGCTTGTTATAAAATTACAACTCATTATCATCGAACAGTTGATCAATTTGGCAATGTGGAAGCTTAGAACAGCTTGTTATGAGATTATAACTCATTGTCATCGAATGGTTGATCGATTTGATGATGTGGAAGCTCAGAACAACTTGTTATGAGATTACAACTCATTATCATCGAACGGTTGATCGATTCGGGGATGTGGAAGCTGAGAACAGCTTGTTATCAGATTACAACTCAATGTCATCGAACGGTTGATCGATTCAGCAATGTGGGAGCTCAGAACAGCTTGTTATGAGATTACAACTCATTGTCATTGAACGGTTAATCAATTTGGCGATGTGGAAGCTCAGAACAGCTTGTTATGAGATTACAACTCATTATCATTGAATGGTTCATCGATTCGGCGATGTGGAAGCTCAGAACAACTTGTTATGAGATTGCAGCTGATTATCATCGAACGGTTGACCGATTTGGTGATGTGGAACCTCAGAACAGCTTGTTATGAGATTACAACTCATTGTCATCGAACGGTTGATCGATTCGGCGATGTGGAAACTCAGAATATCTTTTTATGAGATTACAACTCATTATCATCGAACAGTTGATCGATTCGATGATGAGGAACCTCAGAATGGCTTGTTATGAGATTACAACTCATTATCATCAAACGGTTGATCGATTTGGCAATGTGGAAGCTTAGAACAACTTGTTATGAGATTACAACTCATTGTCATCGAACAGTTGATCGATTCGGTGATGTGGAAGCTTAGAACAGCTTGTTATGAGATTACAACTCATTATCATCAAACGGTTGATCAATTTGGCAATGTGGAACCTTAGAATGGCTTGTTATGAGATTATAACTCATTGTCATTGAACGGTTGATCGATTCAGTGATGTGGAAGCTCAGAACAGCTTGTTATGAGATTACAACTCATTATCATCGAACGGTTGATCGATTCGGTGATGTGGAAGCTCAGAACAGCTTGTTATGAGATTACAACTCATTATCATCGAACGGTTGATCGATTTGACAATGTGGAAGCTCAGAACAGCTTGTTATGAGATTGCAGCTGATTATCATCGAATGGTTGACCGATTCGGTGATGTGGAAACTTAGAATGGCTTGTTATGAGATTACAACTCATTGTTATCAAACGATTGCTCAATTCGGCTATGTGGAAGCTCAGAATAGCTTGTTATGAGATTACAACTCATTATCATCGAACGGTTGATCGATTCGGTGATGTGGAACCTCAGAACGGCTTGTTATGAGATTACAACTCATTGTCATCAAACGGTTGATTGATTCGGCGATGTGGAAGCTCAGAACAGCTTGTTATTAGATTATAATTCATTGTCATCAAACGGTTGATCAGTTCGGCGATGTGGAAGCTTAGAATAGCTTCTTATGAGATTACAACTCATTGTCATCAAACGGTTTATCGATTCAGCGATGTGGAAGCTCAGAATAGCTTGTTATGAGATTACAACTCATTGTCATCGAACGGTTGATCAATTTGGCGATGTGGAAGCTCAGAACAGCTTGTTTTGAGATTACAACTCATTGTCATCAAACGGTTGATCGATTCAGCAATGTGGAAGCTCAGAAAAGCTTGTAATGAGATTACAACTCATTATCATTGAATGGTTGATCGATTCGGTGATGTGGAAGCTCAGAATAGCTTGTTATGAGATTACAACTCATTATCATCGAACGGTTGATCAATTTGGCGATGTGGAAGCTCAGAACAGATTGTTATGAGATTACAACTCATTGTCATCGAACGGTTGATCGATTCAGTGATGTGGAAGCTCAGAATAGCTTGTTATGAGATTACAACTCATTATCATCGAACGGTTGATCGATTCGGCGATGTGGAAGCTCAAAATAGCTTGTTATGAGATTACAACTCATTGTCATCAAACAGTTGATCGATTCGGCGATGTGGAAGCTCAGAATAGCTTGTTATGAGATTGCAGCTTATTATCATCGAACGGTTGACTGATTCAGCGATGTGGAACCTCAAAATAGCTTGTTATGAGATTATAGCTCATTATCATCAAACAATTGATCGATTCAGCGATGTGGAAGCTCAGAACAGCTTGTTATGAGATTACAACTCATTGTCATCGAATGGTTGATCCATTCGGTGAAGTGGAAGCTCAAAATAGCTTGTTATGAGATTACAACTCATTATCATCGAAGGGTTGATCGATTCAGTGATGTGGAACCTCAAAATGGCTTGTTATGAGATTACAACGCATTGTCATCCAACGGTTGATCGATTCAGCAATGTGGAAGCTCAGAACAGCTTGTTATGAGATTACAACTCATTATCATCGAACGGCTGATCAATTCGGAAATGTGGAAGCTCAGAATAGCTTGTTATGAGATTAAAACTCATTATCATTGAACGGTTGACCGATTCGGCGATGTGGAAGCTCAGAACAGCTTGTTATGAGATTACAACTCATTGTCATCGAATAGTTGATCGATTCGGTGATGTGGGAGCTCAGAACAGCTTGTTATGAGATTACAACTCATTATCATCGAACAGTTGATCGATTCAGTGATGTGGAAGCTCAGAATAGCTTGTTATAAGATTACAACTCATTATCATCTAATGGTTGATCGATTCGGCGATGTGGAAGCTCAGAACAGCTTGTTATGAGATTACAACTCATTGTCATCGAAGGGTTGATTGATTCAGCGATGTGGAAGCTCAGAATAGCTTGTTATGAGATTACAAGTCATTATCCTCGAACAGTTGATCGATTCGGTGATGTGGAAGCTCAAAACAGCTTGTTATGAGATTACAACTCATTATCATTGAACGGTTGATCGATTTGGTGATGTGGAACCTCAGAACGTCTTGTTATGAGATTACAACTCATTGTAATCAAACGGTTGATCGATTCGGCGATGTGAAAGGTCAGAATAGCTTGTTATGAGATTATAACTCATTGTCATCGAACGGTTGATTGATTTGGTGATGTGGAAGCTCAGAATAGCTTGTTATGAGATTACAACTCATTATCATTGAACGGTTGATCAATTCGGTGATGTGGAAGCTCAGAATAGCTTGTTATGAGATTACAGCTGATTATCATCGAACGGTTGACTGATTCGGTGATGTGGAACCTCAGAATGGCTTGTTATGAGATTACAACTAATTTTCATCAAACGATTGATCGATTCGGCGATGTGGAAGCTTAAAACAGCTTGTTATAAGATTACAACTCATTGTCATCGAACGGTTGATCCATTCGGCAATATGGAAGCTCAGAATAGCTTGTTATGAGATTACAACTCATTATCATCGAACAGTTGATCGATTCAGGGATGTGGAACCTCAGAATGGCTTGTTATGAGATTATAACTCATTGTCATCAAATGGTTGATCGATTCGGTGATGTGGAAGCTTAAAATAGCTTTTCATGAGATTACAACTCATTGTCATCAAACGGTTGATCGATTTCGTGATGTGGAAGCTCAGAACAGCTTGTTATGAGATTACAACTAATTATCATCGAACGGTTGATCGATTCAGAGATGTGGAAGCTCAGAACAGCTTGTTATTAGATTACAACTCATTGTCATTGAACGGTTGATCGATTCAGTGATGTGGAAGTTCAGAATAGCTTGTTATGAGATTACAACTCATTGTCATCAAATGGTTGGTCCATTCGGCGATGTGGAAGCTCAGAATAGCTTGTTATGAGATTACAACTCATTATCATCGAACGATTGATTGATTCGGTGTTGTGGAACCTCAGAACAGCTTGTTATGAGATAAAAACTCATTGTCATCAAATGGTTCGTCGATTCAGCGATGTGGAAGCTCAGAACAACTTGTTATGAGATAACAACTCATTGTCATCAAACGATTGATCGATTCAGCGATGTGGAAGCTCAGAACAGCTTGTTATGAGATTACAACTCATTATCATCGAATGGTTGACCGAATCAGTGACGCGGAACCTCAGAACATCTTGTTATGAGATTACCACTCATTGTCATCCAACGGTTGATCAATTTGGTGATGTGGAAGCTTAGAACAGCTTGTTATGATATTACAACTCATTGTCATCGAACGGTTGATCGATTTGGTGATGTGGAAGATCAAAACAGCTTGTTATGAGATTACAACTCATTGTCATCAAACGGTTGATTGATTCGGCGATGTGGAAGCTAAGAACAGCTTGTTATGAGATTACAACTCATTATCATCGAACAGTTGATCGATTAGGTGATGTGGAAGCTCAGAATAGCTTGTTATGAGATTACAACTCATTGTCATCAAATATTTGATTGATTCAGCGATGTGGAAGCTCAGAACAACTTGTTATGAGATTACAACTCATTATCATCAAACGGTTGATCGATTCGGTGATGTGGAAGCTCAGAATAGCTTGTTATAAGATTACAACTCATTATCATCAAACGGTTGATCGATTCGGCGATGTGAAAGCTCAGAACAACTTTTTATGAGATTACAACTCATTGTCATCGAACGGTTGATCGATTCAGCGATGTTGAAGCTCAGAATAGCTTGTTATGAGATTACAACTCATTGTCATCGAATGGTTGATCGATTTGGCAATGTGGAAGCTCAGAACAGCTTGTTATGACATTACAACTCATTGTCATCGAACGGTTGATTGATTCGGCGATGTGGAAGCTCAGAATAGCTTATTATGAGATTACAACTCATTATTATCAAACGGTTGATCGATTCGTTGATGTAGAAGCTTAGAACAGCTTGTTATGAGATTAGAACTCATTTTCATCGAACAGTTGATCGATTCAGCGATGTGGAAGCTCAGAACAGCTTATTATGAGATTACAACTCATTATTATTGAATGGTTGATCGATTCGGTGATGTGGAAGCTCAGAAGAGCTTGTTATGAGATTACAACTGATTATCATCGAACGGTTGACCGATTCGGTGATGTGGAACCTCAGAACAACTTGTTATGAGATTAAAACTCATTGTCATCGAACAATTGATCAATTCAGCGATGTGGAAGCTCAGAACAGCTTGTTATAAGATTACAACTCATTATCATCGAACGGTTGATCGATTTGGCGATGTGGAAGCTCAGAATAGCTTGTTATGAGATTACAACTCATTATCATCGGACGGTTGATCGATTCGGCAATGTGGAACCATAGAATGGCTTGTTATAAGATTACAACTCATTATCATCGAACGGTTGATCGATTCAGCGATGTGGAAGCTCAGAACAGCTTGTTATGTGATTACAACTCATTGTCATCAAACGGTTGATCGATTCGGCGAGGTGGAAGCTCAGAATGGCTTGTTATGAGATTACAATTCATTGTCATCGAACGGTTGATCGATTCGGTGATGTGGATGCTCAGAATAGCTTGTTATAAGATTACAACTCATTATCATCGAACGGTTGATCGATTCGGCAATGTGGAAGCTCAGAACAGCTTGTTATGAGATTACAACTAATTATCATCGAACAGTTGATCGATTCGGTGATGTGGAAGCTCAGAACAACTTTTTATGAGATTACAACTCATTATCATCAAACGGTTGATCGATTCGGTGATGGAGAAGCTTAGAACAGCTAATTATGAGATTACAACTCATTGTCATTGAACAGTTGATTGATTTGGTGATGTGGAAGGTCAGAATAGCTTGTTATGAGATTACAACTCATTGTCATCAAACGGTTGATCAATTTGACGATGTGGAAGCTCAAAACAGCTTGTTATGAGATTACAACTCATTGTCATCGAACGGTTGATCGATTCGGCGATGTGGAAGCTCAGAACATCTTGTTATGAGATTACAACTCATTGTCATCGAACGGTTGACCGATTAGGCAATGTGGAAGCTCAGAATAGCTTGTTATGAGATTGCAGCTGATTATCATCGAACGGTTGACTGATTCGGTGATGTGGAACGTCAGAACAGCTTGTTATGAGATTACAAATCATTGTCATCGAACGATTGATCGATTCGGCATTGTGGAAGCTCAGAATAACATTTTATAAGATTAAAACTCATTGTCATCGAACAGTCAATTCGGTAATGTGGAAGCTCAGAATAGCTTGTTATGAGATTACAACTCATTATCATCGAACGGTTGATCGATTCAGTGATGTGGAACCTCAGAACGACTTATTATGAGATTACAACTCATTATCATCAAACGGTTGATCGATTCGGTGATGTGGAAGCTCAGAACAGCTTGTTATGAGATTAAAACTACTTATTATCGAACGGTTGATCGATTCAGCGATGTGGAAGCTCAGAACAGCTTGTTATGAGATTACAACTTATTATCATCAAACGGTTGATCGATTCAGCGATGTGGAAGCTCAGAACGGCTTGTTATGAGATTACAACTCATTGTCGTCAAACGGTTGATCGATTCGGCGATGTGGAAGCTTAGAAGAGCTTGTTATGAGATTACAAGTCATTGTCATCAAACGGTTGATCGATTCGATGATGTGGAAGCTCAGAACAGCTTGTGATGAGATTACAACTCATTATCATCAAACGGTTGATCTATTCGGCGATGTGGAAGCTCAGAACAGGTTGTTATGAGATTACAGCTGACTATCATCGAACAGTTGACTGATTCGGTGATGTGGAACCTCAGAACAGCTTGTTATGAGATTACAACTCATTGTCATCAAACGATTGATCGATTTGGCAATGTGGAAGCTCACAAAAGCTTGTTATAAGATTACAACTCATTGTCATCGAACGATTGATCGATTCAGCAACGTGGAAGATCAGAATAGCTTGTTATGAGATTACAAGTCATTATCATTGAACGGTTGATTGATTCGGCGATGTGGAACCTCAGAATGGCTTGTTATGAGATTACAACTCATTGTCATCAAACAGTTGATCCATTCGGCGATGTGGAAGCTCAGAATAGCTTGTTATGAGATTACAACTCATTGTCATCGAACGGTTGATCGATACGGCAATGTGGAAGCTCAGAATAGCTTGTTATGAGATTATAACTCATTGTCATCAAGCAGTTGATCGATTTGGAGATGTGGAAGCTCAGAATAGCTTGTTATCAGATTACAACTCATTATCATCGAATGGTTGATCGATTCGGCGATGTGGAAGCTCAAAATAGCTTGTTATGAGATTGCAGCTGATTATCATCAAACGGTTGACCGATTCGGCAATGTGGAACCTCAGAATGGCTTGTTATGAGATTACAACTCATTGTCATCAAATGGTTGATCAATTCGGTGATGTGGAAGCTCAGAATAGCTTGTTATAAGATTACAACTCATTATCATCGAACGGTTGATCGATACGGTGTTGTGGAAGCTCAGAACATCTTGTTATGAGATTACAACTCATTATCATCGAACGGTTGATCGATTCGGCGATGTGGAACCTCAGAATGGCTTGTTATGAGATTACAACTCATTGTCATCAAATGGTTGATTGATTCAGCGATGTGGAAGCTCAAAATAGCTTGTTATGAGATTACAACTCATTGTCATCAAACGGTTGATCGATTCGGCGATGTGGAAGCTCAGAATAGCTTGTTATGAGATTACAACTCATT
>MU220505.1:57444-72686 GCA_018584345.1 Thuja plicata | reverse complement strand
TGAGATTACAACTCATTGTCATCGAACGGTTGATTGATTTGGTGATGTGGAAGCTCAGAATAGCTTGTTATGAGATTACAACTCATTATCATCGAACGGTTGATCGATTCGGTGATGTGGAAGCTCACAATAGCTTGTTATGAGATTGCAGCTGATTATCATGGAACGGTTGACCGATTCCGTGATGTGGAACCACAGAATGGCTTGTTATGAGATTACAACTAATTGTCATCAAATGATTGATCGATTCGGCGATGTGGAAGCTCAAAACAGCTTGTTATAAGATTACAACTCATTGTCATCGAACGGTTGATCCATTCGACAATATGGAAGCTCAGAATAGCTTGTTATGAGATTACAACTCATTATCATCGAACGGTTGATCGATTCAGGGATGTGGAACCTCAGAATGGCTTGTTATGAGATTACAACTCATTGTCATCAAATGGTTGATCGATTCGGTGATGTGGAAGCTTAAAATAGCTTTTTATGAGATTACAACTCATTGTCATCGAATGGTTGATCGATTTCGTGATGTGGAAGCTCAGAACAGCTTGTTATGAGATTACAACTAATTATCATCGAACGGTTGATTGATTCAGAGATGTGGAAGCTCAGAACGGCTTGTTATTAGATTACAACTCATTGTCATTGAACGGTTGATCGATTCAGTGATGTTGAAGTTCAGAATAGCTTGTTATGAGATTACAACTCATTGTCATCAAACGGTTGATCAATTCGGCGATGTGGAAGCTTAGAAAAACTTGTTACGAGATTACAACTCATTATCATCGAACGGTTGATCGATTCGGCGATGTGGAAGCTCAGAACAGCTTGTTATGAGATTACAACTCATTATCATCAAACAGTTGATCGATACGGTGATGTGGAACCTCAGAATGGCTTGTTATGAGATTACAACTCATTGTCATTGAACGGTTGATTGATTTGGTGATGTGGAAGCTCAAAATAGCTTGTTATGAGATTACAACTCATTTTCATCGAACAGTTGATCAATTCGGCGATGTGGAAGCTCAGAACAACTTGTTATGAGATTATAACTCATTGTCATTGAACGATTGATCGATTCGGCGATGTGGAAGCTCAGAACAGCTTGTTATAAGATTACAACTCATTGTCATCGAACGGTTGATCGATTTGGAGATGTGGAATCTCAGAATAGCTTGTTATGAGATTACAACTCATTATCATCGAATGGTTGATCGATTCGGCGATGTGGAACGTCAAAATGGCTTGTTATAAGATTACAACTCATTATCATCAAACAGTTGATCGATTCGGCGATGTGGAAGCTCAGAATAGCTTGTTATGAGATTACATTTCATTGTCATCGAACGGTTAATCGATTCGGCGATGTGGAAGCTCAGAATAGCTTGTTATGAGATTACAACTCATTATCATCGAATGGTTGATCGATTCGGCGATGTGGAAGCTCAGAAGAGCTTGTTATGAAATTATAACTCATTGTCATCGAACGGTTGATCGATTTGGTGATGTGGAAGCTCAAAATAGCTTGTTATGAGATTACAACTCATTGTCATCAAACGGTTGATCGATTCGGCGATGTGGAAGCTCAGAACAGCTTGTTATGAGATTATAACCCATTATCATTGAACAGTTGATCGATTCAGCGATGTGGAAGATCAGAACAACTTGTTATGAGATTGCAACTGATTATCATTGAACGGTTGACCGATTCGGTGATGTGGTACCTCAGAACAGCTTGTTATGAGATTACAACTCATTGTCATCGAACGATTGATTGATTCAGCTATGTGGAAGCTCGGAAAACCTTGTTATAAGATTACAACTCATTGTCATTGAATGGTTGATCGAATTGGTGATGTGGAAGCTCAGAACAGCTTGTTATGAGATTACAACTCATTTTCATCGAACGGTTGATCGATTCAGTGATGTGGAAGCTCAGAATAGCTTTTTATGAGATTACAACTCATTATCATCGAATGGTTGATTGATTCGGCGATGTGGAACCTCAGAACGTCTTGTTATGAGATTACAACTCATTGTCATCAAACGGTTGATCGATTAGGTGATGTGGAAGCTCAGAATAGCTTGTTATGAGATTACAACTCATTGTCATCAAACTTTTGCCCGATTCAGTGATGTGGAAGCTCAGAATAGCTTCTTATTAGATTAAACCTCATTATCATCGAACGGTTGATCAATTCAGCGACGTGGAAGCTCAGAACAACTTGTTATGAGATTACAACTCATTGTCATCGAACGGTTGGTTGATTCGGCGATGTGGAAGCTCAGAATAGCTTGTTATGAGATTACAACTCATTGTCATCGAATAGTTGATCGATTCGGCGATGTGGAAGCTCAGAATAGCTTGTTATGAGATTACAACTCATTATCATTGAATGGTTGATCGATTCGGCGATGTGGAAGCTCAGAACAGCTTGTTATGAGATTACAACTCATTGTCATCGAACGGTTGATCGATTCAGTGATGTGGAAGCTCAGAATAGCTTATTATGAGATTACAACTCATTATCATCAAACGGTTGATCGATTTGGCGATGTGGAAGCTTAGAATAGCTTGTTATAAGATTACAACTCATTATCATCGAATGGTTGATCGATTCATCGATGTGGAAGCTCAGAACAGCTTGTTATGAGATTACAACTCATTGTCATCGAACGGTTGATCAATTCGGCGATGCGGAAGCTCAGAATAGCTTGTAATGAGATTACAACTCATTATCATCAAATGGTTGATCGATTCGGCGATGTGGAAGCTCAGAACAGCTTGCTATGAGATTACAACTCATTGTCATCAAACGGTTGAACGATTCGGTGATGTGGAAGCTCAGAACAGCTTGTTATGAGATTACAACTCATTGTCATCGAATGATTGATCGATTCGGCGATGTGAAAGCTCAGAACAGCTTGTTATAAGATTACAACTCATTATCATGGAATGGTTGATCGATTCGTCGATGTGGAAGCTCAGAATAGCTTGTTATGAGAATACAACTCATTATCATCAAATGGTTGATCGATTCAGCGATGTGGAAGCTCAGAAAAACTTGTTATGAGATTACAACTCATTGTCATCGAACGGTTGATCGATTCGGCGATTTGGAAGCTTAGAACAGCTTGTTATGAGATTACAACTCATTATCATCGAACGGTTGATCAATTCGGCGATGTGGAAGCTCATAATAGCTTGTTATGAGATTATAACTCATTGTCATCGAACGGGTTATTGAATCGGCAATGTGGATGCTCAGAACAACTTGTTATGAGATTACAACTCATTATCATCGACTGGTTGATCAATTCGGCGATGTGGAAGCTCAGAACAGCTTGTTATGAGATTGCAGCTGATTATCATCAAACGGTTGATCAATTCGGTGATGTGGAACCTCAGAACGGCTTGTTATGAGATTACAACTCATTGTCATCAAACGGTTGATTGATTCGGTGATGTGAAAGCTCAGAACAGCTTGTTATGAGATTATAACTCATTATCATCGAACGGTTAATCGATTCGGTTATGTGTAAGCTCAGAACAGCTTGTTATGAGATTACAACTCATTATCATCAAACGGTTGATCGATTTGGCAATGTGGAACCTCAGAATGGCTTGTTATGAGATTACAACTCATTGTCATTGAATGGTTGATCGATTCAGTGATGTGGAAGCTCAGAACATCTTGTTATGAGATTACAACTAATTGTCATCAAACGGTTGATTGATTCGGCGATGTGGAAGCTCAGAATAGCTTGTTATGAGATTACAACTCATTATCATCAAACGGTTGATCGATTCGGCGATGTGGAAGCTCAGGACAACTAGTTATGAGATTACAGCTAATTATCATCGAACGGTTGACCGATTTGGTGATGTGGAACCACAGAGCGGCTTGTTATGAGACTACAACTCATTTTCATCGAACGATTGATCGATTTAGTGATGTGGAAGCTCAGAACAGCTTGTTATAAGATTACAACTCATTTTCATCGAACGGTTGATCGATTCGGCGATGTGGAAGCTTAGAATAGCTTGTTATGAGATTACAACTCATTATCATCGAATGGTTGATCGATTCAGTGATGTGGAACCTCAGAATGGATGGTTATGAGATTACAACTCATTGTCATCAAACGGTTAATCGATTTGGCGATGTGGAAGCTAAGAACAGCTTGTTATGAGATTACAACTCATTGTCATCAAACGGTTGATCGATTCGGCAATGTGGAAGCTCAGAATAGCTTGTTATGAGATTACAACTCATTATCATCAAACGGTTGATCAATTCAGTGATGTGGAACTTCAGAACGGCTTGTTATGAGATTACAACTCATTGTCATCCAACGGTTGATCGATTCAGTGATGTGGAAGCTCAGAACAGCTTGTTATTAGAATACAACTCATTGTCATCGAATGGTTGATCAATTCGGCGATGTGGAAGCTCAGAATAGCTTGTTATGACATTAGAACTCATTATCATCGAACAGTTGATCAATTTGGTGATGTGGAACCTCAGAACGGCTTGTTATGAGATTACAAGTCATTGTCATCAAATGGTTGATCGATTCAGTGATGTGGAAGCTTAGAACAACTTGTTATTAGATTACAACTCATTGTCATTGAATGGTTGATCGATTCGGCAATGTGGAAGCTCAGAACAGCTTGTTATAAGATTACAACTCATTATCATCGAATGGTTGATCAATTTGGCGATGTGGAAGCTCAAAATAGCTTGTTATGAGATTGCAGCTGATTATCATCGAACAGTTCACCGATTCGGCGATGTGGAACCTCAGAATGGCCTTGTTATGAGATTACAACACATTGTCATCGAACGATTGATCGATTCGGCAATGTGGAAGCTCATAATAGGTTGTTATAAGATTACAACTCATTATCATCAAATGGGTGATCGATTCGGCGAGGTGGAAGCTCAGAATAGCTTGTTATGAGATTACAACTCATTATCATCGAACGGTTGATCGATTCAGTGATGTGGAACCCCAGAATAGCTTGTTATGAGATTACAACTCATTGTCATCAAACGGTTGATCGATTCGGCGATGTGGAAGCTCAGAAAAGCTTGTTATGAGATTACAACTCATTATCATTGAACGGTTGATCGATTCGGCGATGTGGAAGCTCATAATAGCTTGTTATGAGATTGTAGCTAATTATCATCGAACGGTTGATCGATTTGGCGATGTGAAACCTCAGACTGGCTTGTTATGAGATTACAACTCATTGTCATCGAACGATTGATCGATTCGGCGATGTGGAAGCTTAGAACAGCTTGTTAAAAGATTACAACTCATTGTCATTGAACGGTTGATTGATTCAATGATGTGGAAGCTCAGAATAGCTTGTTATGAGATTACAACTCATTATCATCAAACGGTTGATCAATTCAGCGATGTGGAACCTCAGAATGGCTTGTTATGAGATTACAACTCATTATCATCAAATGGTTGATCAATTTAGCGATGTGGAAGCTCAGAATAGCTTGTTATGAGATTACAACTCATTGTCATTGAACGGTTGATCGAGTCAGCGATATGGAAGCTCAGAATAGCTTGTTATTAGATTACAACTCATTATCATTGAAGGGTTGATCGATTCAGCAATGTGGAAGCTCGAAACAGCCTGTTATGAAATTACAACTCATGGTCATCGAACGGTTGATCGATTCGGCGATGTGGAAGCTCAGAATAGCTTGTTATGAGATTACAACTCATTATCATCAAACGGTTGATCAATTTGGCGATGTGGAAGCTTAGAATAGCTTGTTATGAGATTACAACTCATTATCATCAAATGGTTGATCGATTCGGTGATGTGGAAGCTCAGAACAGCTTGTTATGAGATTACAACTCATTGTCATCGAACAGTTGATTGATTCGGTGATGTGGAAGCTCAGAACAACTTGTTATGAGATTACAAGTTATTATCATTGAACAGTTGATTGATTCAGTGATGTGGAAGCTCAGAATAACTTGTTATAAGATTACAACTCATTATCATCAAAGGGTTGATCGATTCGGCGATGTGGAAGCTCAGAATAGCTTGTTATGAGATTACAACTCATTGTCATTGAACGGTTGATCGATTCAGCGATGTTGAAGCTCAGAACAGCTTGTTATGAGATTACAACTCATTGTCATCAAACGGTTGATCGATTTGGCAATGTAGAAGCTCAGAACAGCTTCTTATGACATTACAACTCATTGTCATCGAACGGTTGATCGATTCGGCGATGTGGAAGCTCAAAACAACTTATTATGAGATTACAACTTATTATTATCAAACGGTTGATCGATTCATTGATGTGGAAGCTCAGAACATCTTGTTATCAGATTACAACTTATTGTCATCGAACAGTTGATCGATTTAGCAATGTGGAGCTCAGAATAGCTTATTATTAGATTACAACTCATTATTATTGAATGGTTGATCAATTCAGTGATGTGGAAGCTTAGAACAGCTTTTTATGAGATTACAACTGATTATCATCAAACAGTTGACCGATTTGGTGATGTGGAACCTTAGAATAGCTTGTTATGAGATTACAACTCATTGTCATCGAATAATTGATCAATTCGGCAATGTGGAAGCTTAGAACAGCTTGTTATAAGATTACAACTCATTGTCATCGAACGGTTGATCGATTCGGCGATGTGGAAGTTTAGAATAGCTTGTTATGAGATTACAACTCATTATCATCAAACGGTTGATCGATTTGGCAATGTGGAACCTCAGAATGGCTTGTTATGAGATTACAACTGATTGTCATCGAACAGTTGATCGATTTGGTGATGTGGAAGCTCAGAATAGCTTGTTATGAGATTACAACTTATTGTCATCAAACGGTTGATTGATTTGGTGATGTGGAAGCTAAAAATAGCTTGTTATGAGATTACAACTCATTATCATCAACCGGTTGATTGATTCGGTGATGTGGAAGCTCAGAATAGCTTGTTATGAGATTACAACTCATTATCATAGAACGGTTGATCGATTCGGTGATGTGGAACCTCAAAATGGCTTGTTATGAGATTACAACTCATTTTCATCAAACGGTTGATCGATTCAGCAATGTGGAAGCTTAGAACAGCTTGTTATGAGATTACAACTCATTATCATCGAACGGTTGATCGATTCGGTGATGTGGAACCTTAGAATGGCTTGTTATGAGATTACAACTCATTGTCATCGAACGGTTGATCGATTCAGTGATGTGGAAGCTCAGAACAGCTTGTTATGAGATTACAACTCATTATCATCGAACGGTTGATCGATTCGGTGATGTGGAACCTTAGAAAGGCTTGTTATGAGATTACAACTCATTGTCATCGAACAGTTGATCGATTCAATGATGTGGAAGCTCAGAACAGCTTGTTATGAGATTACAACTCATTGTCATCGAACAATTGATCAATTTGGTGATGTGGAAGCTCAGAACAGCTTGTTATGAGATTATAACTCATTATCATCGAAAGGTCGATCGATTCAGCGATGTGGAAGCTCAGAACAGCTTGTTATGAGATTGCAGCTTATTATCATCGAACGGTTGACCGATTGGGCGATGTGGAACCTCAGAATGGCTTGTTATAAGATTACAACTCATTGTCATTGAACGATTGATCGATTCGGCGATGTGGAAGCTCAGAACAGCTTGTTATAAGATTACAACTCATTGTCATCAAACAATTGATCGATTCGGTGATGTGAAAGCTTAGAATAGCTTGTTATGAGATTAAAACTCATTATCATCGAATGGTTGATCGATTCAGAGATGTGGAACCTCAGAATGGCTTGTTATAAGATTACAACTCATTGTCATCAAATGGTTGATCGATTGGGCGATGTGGAAGCTCAGAATAGCTTGTTATGAGATTACAACTCATTATCATCGAACGGTTGATCAATTCGACGATGTGGAAGCTCAGAATAGCTTGTTATGAGATTACAACTCATTATCATCGAATGGTTGATCGATACGGAGATGTGGAAGCTCAGAAGGGCTTGTTATGAGATTATAACTCATTATCATTGAACAGTTTATCAATTTGGCGATGTGGAAGCTCAGAATAGCTTGTTATGAGATTACAACTCATTGTCATCGAGTGGTTGATCGATTCGGCGATGTGGAAGCTCAGAAGAGCTTGTTATGAGATTACAACTCATTATCATTGAACGCTTGATTGATTCGGTGATGTGCAAGATCAGAACAGCTTGTTATGAGATTGCAACTGATTATCATCAAACGGTTGACCGATTCGGTGACGTGGAACCTCAGAACCGCTTGTTATGGGATTACAACTCATTGTCATCGAACGATTGATTGATTCAGCAATGTGGAAGCTCAGAATAGCTTGTTATGAGATTACAACTCATTATCATCGAACGGTTGATCGATTCGGTGATGTGGAACCTTAGAATGGCTTGTTATGAGATTACAACTCATTTTCATCAAACGGTTGATCAATTCGGCAATGTGGAAGCTTAGAATAGCATTTTATGAGATTACAACTCATTGTCATTGAACGGTTGATCGATTCGGCGATGTGGAAGCTCAGAATAACTTGTTATGAGATTACAACTCATTATCATCGAACGGTTGATCGATTCGGTGATGTGGAACCTTAGAATGGCTTGTTATGAGATTACAACTCATTGTCATCGAACGGTTGATCGATTCGGTGATGTGGAAGCTCTGAACAGCTTGTTACGAGATTACAACTCATTGTCATCAAACAGTTGATCGATTTGGTGATGTGGAAGCTCAGAACAGCTTGTTATGAGATTACAACTCATTATCATTGAAAGGTTGATCGATTCGGCGATGTGGAAGCTCAGAACAGCTTGTTATGAGATTGCAGTTGATTATCATCGAACGGTTGATCGATTCGGCGATGTGGAACCTCAGAATGGCTTATTATGAGATTACAACTCATTGTCATTGAACAATTGATCGATTCGGCGATGTGGAAGCTCAGAACAGCTTGTTCTAAGATTACAACTCATTGTCATCGAACGATTGATTGATTCGGCGATGTGGAAGCTTAGAATAGCTTGTTATGAGATTACAACTCATTATCATCGAATGGTTGATCGATTCAGAGATGTGGAAACTAAGAATGGCTTGTTATAAGATTATAACTCATTGTCATCAAACGGTTGATCGATTGGGCGATGTGGAAGCTCAGAATAGCTTGTTATGAGATTACAACTCATTATCATCGAACGGTTGATCGATTCGGCGATGTGGAAGCTCAGAATAGCTTGTTATGAGATTACAACTTATTATCATCGAATGGTTGATCGATACGGAGATGTGGAAGCTCAGAAGGGCTTGTAATGAGATTATAACTCATTATCATTGAACGGTTGATCAATTTGGCGATGTGGAAGCTCAGAATAGCTTATTATGAGATTACAACTCATTTTCATCGAACGGTTGATCGATTCGGTGATGTGGAAGCTTAGAAGAGCTTGTTATGAGATTACAACTCATTATCATTGAACAGTTGATCGATTCGGCGATGTGCAAGATCACAACAGCTTGTTATGAGATTGCAATTGATTATCATCAAACGGTTGACCGATTCGGTGACGTGGAACCTTAGAACGGCTTGTTATGAGATTACAACTCATTGTTATCGAACGATTGATTGATTCAGCGATGTGGAAGCTCAGAACAGCTTGTTATAAGATTACAACTCATTGTCATCGAAGGGTTGATCGATTTGGTGATGTGGAACCTCAGAATGGCTTGTTATGAGATTACAACTCATTGTCATCAAAGGGTTGATCGATTCGGCGATGTGGCAGCTCAGAATAGCTTGTTATGAGATTATAACTCATTATCATCGAACGGTTGATCGATTCAGCGATGTGGAAGCTAAGAATAGCTTGTTATGAGATTACAACTCATTGTCATCGAATAGTTGATCGATTCGGCGATGTGGAAGCTCAGAACAGCTTGTTATGAGATTACAACTCATAGTCATCAAATGGTTGATCGATTCAGCGATGTGGAAGCTCAGAATAGCTTGTTATGAGATTACAACTCATTATCATCGAATGGTTGATCGATTCGGTGATGTGGAAGCTCAGAAAAGCTTGTTATGAGATTGCAGTTGATTATCATCGAACGGTTGATCGATTCAGTGATGTGGAACCTCAGAACAGCTTGTTATGAGATTACAACTCATTGTCATTGAATGATTGATCGATTCAGTGATGTGGAAGCTCAGAATAGCTTATTATATGATTACAACTCATTGTCATCGAACGGTTGATCGATTCGGCGATGTGGAAGCTCAGAATAGCTTCTTATGAGATTACAACTCATTATCATCAACCGGTTGGTTGATTCAGCGATGTTGAAACTCAGAACGGCTTGTTATGAGATTACAACTCATTATCATCAAACGGTTGATCGATTTGGCAATGTGGAAGCTCAGAATAGCTTGTTATGAGATTACAACTCATTATCATCAAACGGTTGATCGATTTGGCAATGTGGAAGCTCAGAATAGCTTGTTATGAGATTACAACTCATTATCATCGAACGATTGATTGATTCGGCGATGTGGAACCTCAGAATGGCTTGTTATGAGATTACAACTCATTATCATCGAACGGTTGATCGATTCGGCGATGTGGAAGCTCAGAACAGCTTGTTATGAGATTACATCTCATTGTCATCAAATGGTTGATCGATTCATTGATGTGGAAGCTTAGAACAGCTTGTTATGAGATTACAACTCATTATCATCAAACAGTTGATCGATTCGGTGATGTAGAAGCTCAGAATAGCTTGTTATGAGATTGTAGCTGATTATCATCGAACGGTTGACCGATTCGGTGATGTGGAACCTCAGAACGGCTCGTTATGAGATTACAACTCATTGTCATTGAACAATTGATCGATTCGGTGATGTGGAAGCTCAGGATAGCTTGTTATAAGATTACAACTCATTGTCGTCGAACGGTTGATCGATTTGGCGATGTGGAAGCTCAGAATAGCTTGTTATGAGATTACAACTCATTATCATCGAACGTTTGATCGATTCGGCAATTTGGAAGCTCAGAATAGCTTTTTATGAGATTACAACTCAGTGTCATCGAACGGTTGATCGATTCAATAATGTGGAAGCTCAGAATAGCTTGTTATGAGATTACAACTCATTATCATCGAATGATTGATTAATTTGGTGATGTGAAAGCTCAGAATAGCTTGTTATGAGATTACAACTCATTGTCATCTAACGGTTGATCGATTCGGTGATGTGGAAGCTTAGAACAGCTTGTTATGAGATTACAAATCATTGTCATCGAACGGTTGATCGATTCAGCGATGTGGAAGCTCAAAATAGTTTGTTATGAGATTACAACTCATTGTCATTGAACGGTTGATCGATTCGGCGATGTAGAAGCTTAGAATAGCTATTTATGAGATTACAACTCATCGTCATCGAATAGTTGATCGATTCGGCGATGTGGAAGCTCAAAATAGCTTGTTATGAGACTACAACCCATTGTCATCGAACGGTTGATCCATTCGGTGATGTGGAAGCTCAAAACAGCTTGCTATGAGATTACAGCTCATTATCATCAAACGGTTGATTGATTCAGTGATGTGGAAGCTCAAAACAGCTTGTTATGAGATTACAACTCATTGTCCTCAAACGGTTGATCGATTCAATGATGTGGAAGCTCAAAATAGCTTCTTATGAGATTATAACTCATTATCATCGAACGATTGATCGATTCGGTGATGTGGAAGCTCATAATAGCTTGTTATAAGATTACAACTCATTATTAGCGAACGGTTGATCGATTCGGTGATGTGGAAGCTCAGAACAGCTTGTTATGAGATTACAACTCATTATCATCAAATGGTTGATCGATTTGGCGATGTGGAAGCTCAGAATAGCTTGTTATGAGATTACAACTCATTATCATCGAACGGTTGATCGATTCGGCAATGTGGAAGCTTGAAACAGCTTGTTATGATATTACAACTCATTGTCATCGAATGGTTGATCGATTTGGAGATGTGGAAGCTCAGAATAGCTTGTCATGAGATTACAACTCATTATCACCGAATGATTGATTGATTCGGCGATGTGGAAGCTCAGAACAGCTTGTTATGAGATTGCAGTTGATTATCATCGAACGATTGACCGATTCGGCAATGTGGAACCTCAGAACGGCTTGTTATGAGATTACAACTCATTGTCATCAAATGATTGATCGATTCGGGGATGTGGAAGCTCAGAACAGCTTGTTATAAGATTACAACTCATTGTCATCAAACGGTTGATCAATTCGGCGATGTGGAAGCTCAGAATAGCTTGTTATGAGATTACAACTCATTATCATCAAACAGTTGATCGATTCGGCGATGTGGAAGCTCAGAATAGCTTTTTATGAGATTACAACTCATTTTCATCGAACGGTTGATCGATTCGGTGATGTGGAAGCTTAGAACAGGTTGTTATGAGATTACAACTCATTATCATCAAACGGTTGATCGATTCGGCGATGTGGAAGCTCAGAATAGCTTGTTATGAGATTACAACTCATTGTCATCGAACGATTGATCGATTCGCCGATGTGGAAGCTCAAAATAGCTTGTTATGAGATTACAACTCATTGTCATTGAATAGTTGATCGATTCGGCGATGTGGAAGCTCAGAACAGCTTGTTATGAGATTATAACTCATTAGCATCGAACGGTTGATCAATTCGGCGATGTGGAAGCTCAGAACAGCTTGTTATGAGGTTACAACTCATTATCATCGAACGGTTTATTGATTCAGCGATGTGGAAGCTCAGAAAAACTTGTTATGAGATTACGACTCTTTGTCATCGAACGGTTGATCGATTTGGCGATGTGGAAACTCAGAACAACGTGTTAGGAGATTACAACTCATTATCATCAAACGGTTGATTGATTCGGTGATGTGGAAGTTCAGAACAGCTTGTTATAAGATTACAACTCATTATCATCGAATGGTTGATCGATTCAGCGATGTGGAAGCTCAGAATAACTTGTTATGAGATTACAACTCATTATCATCGAATGGTTGATCATCTCGGCAATGTGGAAGCTCAGAATAGCTTGTTATGAGATTACAACTCATTATCATCAAACGGTTGATCGATTTGGTGATGTGGAAGCTCAGAATAGCTTGTTATGAGATTACAACTCATTGTCATTGAACGGTTGATCGATTCGGCGATGTGGAAGCTCAGAATAGCTTGTTATGAGATTACAACTCATTATCATCGAATGGTTGATCCATTCGATGATGTGGAAGCTCAGAATAGCTTGTTATGAGATTACAACTCATTGTCATCGAACGGTTAATTGATTTAGCGATGTGGAAGCTCAGAACAGCTTGTTATGAGATTACAACTCATTCTCATCAAACGGTTGATCGATTCAGCGATGTGGAAGCTCAGAATAACTTGTTATCGATGTGGAAGCTCAGAATAGCTCGTTATGAGATTGCAGCTGATTATCATCAAATGGTTGACTGATTCAGCGATGTGGAACCTCAGAACAGCTTGTTATGAGATTACAACTCATTGTCATTAAACGATTGATCGATTCGGTGATGGGGAAGCTCAAAATAGGTTGTTATAAGATTACAACTCATTATCATCGAATGGTTAATTGATTTGGTACTGTGGAAGCTCAGAATAGCTTGTTATGAGATTATTGTTAGAGTAATAGTCTGTCGGGGTTACTAATTTAAATCATTATGATCTAATTAGTAACTTCCCTATTCACTCTAGTTTGCTTCAGCTAACCTTGGGTAGTTTCTATTTCTTGTAGTTTCCCTTTTAGGGTTTCGGTATTCCTTTATAAGGAATCACCTCTTTGTATTTCGATAAGGAGTTTGTAAATCATTTCATTATTGAATATAGAACATTATTTTCTGTCAACATGCATTTGCAGTCTCTGGCCTATCGGCCACCATAGCCATTATTCTGTCTTCTCTCTTCTGTCTTCTTCTTCTTGTTTGTAATAGCTATGCATGCAGGTGTTCTTGGGTAGATTGATGTTCATCAATCTCAACATGGTATCAGAGCTGATCTATTATTCGTTGTTCCTGTTATATTGAAGCACAGAGGGTTTCAGAAGCTTTTTCAGCTTCTTTTTGTGGTTCTGGGGGGTCTCTATTTTTGGAGGTATTTTGGGCCCAAACGGACACCGCCATTGCGTCCAAAAGGCCCAAAAACCCCAGAAACCATATAAAGTTTGTCCAATTTAGAAACCGAGGCTCTGGGAAAATTTTCTTCCCCTACCAAGGGCCGTACGGATGAGAAAAATTGAAAAAAAATAAAAAAAACCTTTGTTTTTCTAAGGTTTTTATGCATGTAAAAAATGCGCCCAGTGCAAAATTTATTCGGGCGCCACCGCGCCACTGCCGCACCACCGCAGCCGATCGGTGGCCGGCCGACCACCCAGCCCATCTGCGGCCCCCGCCACCCTTAGCGGCCCCCAGTGCCCTTGCAACTCCCCGGCGCCCCTGCGCCGCTCCGCTCTCGCGCTCCCTGTGCTCCCCGCGCCGCGCCCCACCTGTAGCGGCCCCCGCCGCCCCTCTGTTCACTAAGCGCCGACTGCTCCGCTGGAGTTCCGCCGCCCGCCCACCGCTCCCCGGTGGCAGGATTTCTCACAGCCCCCGCGGGCTTTACTTCAACCTGCGCGGTCATATGCGGGCCCATCGGCTAGGGCCCAAAATTTTTAGCCCTTGGGGCTCTTTTTGTGAGGTTTTTTGGTGTTTTGGGGGTACCTGTCTGTTTTCGCTCTACAGGGAGCATACGGGGGTATTTTTCTGACTTCCATATATCGTCAGAAAGCTCTTTTCGAGCACTTTCCGATGGTAGAGGTTAGGGTTTTTGGTTCTACCGTTTCAACAACAATTTTTTCTGTTGAAGTCTGATGTCTTGTTTTGCCTTCCGGGAGTCATATCTGGCTCATCCGGACTCCTTTTTTGGCAAACGAGATATTTTTGGAAAGCTGATTCTGTGTACTATTCAGTGGCAAAGGTATTTCTTCCAGATTCTGCTCTTGGTTTTCACTCCTCCGAGTTTTGCAGTTTATGCCCTCTGGTGGTGTGCTTGGTTCTACAGGTCCGGGGATCTCTTCCTCTAAGTTCATAGTTCACTCTTCTTTCTGACTTCTGAGCTTGCATGCTCT
>MU220505.1:9818-24738 GCA_018584345.1 Thuja plicata | reverse complement strand
CGGTGATGTGGAAGCTCAGAATAGCTTGTTATGAGATTACAACTCATTTTCATCGAACGGTTGATCGATTCGGCGATGTGGAAGCTCAGAATAGCTTGTTATGAGATTACAACTCATTATCATCGAATGGTTGATCGATTGGGTGATGTGGAAGCTTAGAACAACTTGTTATGAGATTATAACTCATTGTCATCAAACGGTTGATCGATTCGGTGATGTGGAAGCTTAAAATAGCTTTTTATGAGATTACAACTCATTATCATCGAACAGTTGATCGATTCGGCGATGTGGAAGCTCACAACAGCTTGTTATGAGATTACAACTCATTATCATCGAATGGTTGATCGATTTGGTGATGTGGAAGCTCAGAATAGCTTGTTATAAGATTACAACTCATTATCATCGAACGGTTGATTGATTCAGCGATGTGGAAGCTCAGAATAGCTTGTTATGAGATTACAACTCATTATCATCGAACGGTTGATCGATTCGGCGATGTGGAAGCTCAGAACAGCTTGTTATGAGATTACAACTCATTGTCACCGAAAGGTTAATCGATTTAGTGATGTGGAAGCTCAGAATAGCTTGTTATGAGATTACAACTCATTGTCATCAAACGGTTCATCGATTTGGTGATGTGGAAGCTCAGAATAGCTTTTTATGAAATTATAACTCATTATCATCGAACGGTTGATCGATTCGGTGATGTGGAACCTCAGAATGGCTTGTTATGAGATTACAACTCATTATCATCAAACGGTTGATCGATTTGGCGATGTGGAAGCTCTGAACAGCTTTTTATAAGATTACAACTCATTATCATCGAATGGTTGATCGATTTACCGATGTGGAAGCTCAGAACAGCTTGTTATGAGATTACAACTCATTATCATTCAATGGTTGATTGATTCGGTAATGTGGAAGCTCAGAATAGCTTGTTCTAAGATTACAACTCATTGTCATCGAACAGTTGATTGATTTGGCAATGTGGAAGCTTAGAACAGCTTGTTATGAGATTACAACTCATTGTCATCGAACGGTTGATCGATTTGGCGATGTGGAAATTCAGAACAGCTTGTTATGAGATTACAACTCATTGTCATTGAATGGTTGATCGATTCAGTGATGTGGAAGCTCAGATAGGCTTGTTATGAGATTACAACTCATTTTCATCGAACGGTTGATTGATTCAGCGATGTGGAAGCTCAGAACAGCTTGTTATGAGATTACAACTCATTATCATTGAACAGTTGATCGATTTGGCGATGTGGAAGCTCAGAACAGCTTGTTATGAGATTGCAGCTGATTATCATCAAACGGTTGACCGATTCGGTGATGTCGAACCTTAGAACAGCTTGTTATGAGATTACAACTCATTTTCATCAAACGATTGATCGATTCGGCGATGTGGAAGCTCAGAACAGCTTGTTATAAGATTACAACTCATTGTAATCGAACGGTTGATCAATTCAGCGATGTAGAAGCTTAGAATAGCTTGTTATGAGATTATAACTCATCATCATTGAATGGTTGATCGATTCGGCGATGTGGAAACTCAGACCGGCTTGTTATGAGATTACAACTCATTGTCATCAAACAGTTGATCGATTCAGTGATGTGAAAGCTCAAAACAGCTTGTTATGAGATTACAACTAATTGTCATCGAACGGTTGATCGATTCGGTGATGTGGAAGCTTAGAACAGCTTGATATTAGATTACAACTCATTATCATCAAACGGTTGATCGATTCGGCGATGTGGAACCTCAGAATGGCTTGTTATGAGATTAGAACTCATTGTCATTGAATGGTTGATCGATTCGGCGATGTAGAAGCTCAGAATAGCTTGTTATGAGATTACAACTCATTGTCATCAAACGGTTGATCGATTCGGCAATGTGGAAGCTCAGAACAACTTGTTATGAGATTACAACTCATTATCATCAAACGGTTGATCGATTCGGCGATGTGGAAGCTCAGAATAGCTTGTTATGAGATTGCAGTTGATTATCATCAAACAGTTGACCGATTCAGGGATGTGGAACCTCAGAACGGCTTGTTATGATATTACAACTCATTATCATCGAACGATTGATCCATTCAGCAATGTGGAAGCTTAGAACAACTTGTTATAAGATTACAACTCAGTCTCATCGAATGGTTGATCAATTCAACGATGTGGCAGCTCAGAATAGCTTGTTATGAGATTACAACTAATTATCATCGAATGGTTGATCGATTCAGCGATGTGGAACCTCAGAACAGCTTGTTATGAGATTACAACTCATTGTCATCAAACGGTTGAACGATTCAGCAATGTGGAAGCTCAGAACAGCTTGTTATGAGATTACAACTCACTGTCATCAAACGGTTGATTGATTCAGTGATGTGGAAGCTCAGAATAGCTTGTTATGAGATTACAACTCATTATCATTGAACGGTTGATCGATTCAGCAATGTGGAAGCTCAGAACAGCTTGTTATGGGATTACAACTCATTATCATCGAACGGTTGATCGATTCGGTGATGTGGAAGGTTAGAATAGTTTGTTATGAGATTAAAACTCATTGTCATCGAATGGTTGATCGATTCGGTGATGTGGAAGCTCAGAACAGCTTGTTATGAGATTACAACTCATTGTCATCGAATAGTTGATCGATTTGGTGATGTGGAAGCTTAGAATAGGTTGTTATGAGATTACAACTCATTATGATCAAACGGTTGATCGATTCAGTGATGTGGAAGCTCAGAATAGCTTGTTATGAGATTACAACTCATTGTCATCGAACGGTTGATCGATTCGGTGATGTGGAAGCTCAGAACAACTTGTTATGAGACTACAACTCATTATCATCAAACGGTTGATCGATTCGGCGATGTGGAAGCTCAGAATAGCTTGTTATAAAATTACAACTCATTATCATCGAACGGTTGATCAATTCGGTGATGTGGAAGCTCAGAACAGCTTGTTATGAGATTACAACTCATTATCATCGAACGGTTGATCGATTCGGTGATGTGGAAGCTCAGAATAGCTTGTTATGAGATTACAACTCATTATCATTGAACGGTTGATTGATTCGGCAATGTGGAAGCTTAGAACAACTTGTTATGAGATTACAACTCATTGTCATCAAACGGTTTATCGATTCAGAAATGTGGAAGCTCAGAACAGCTTGTTATGAGATTACAACTCATTGTCATTGAACCGTTGATCAATTCGGCGATGTGGAAGCTCAGAAAAGCTTGTTATGAGATTACAACTCATTATCATCGAACGGTTGATCGATTTGGCAATGTCAAAGCTCAAAATAGCTTGTTATGAGATTGTAGCTGATTATCAGCAAATGGTTAACCGATTCAACGATGTGGAACCCCAAAACAGCTTGTTATGAGATTACAACTCATTGTCATCGAATGATTGATCGATTTGGCGATGTGGAAGCTCAGAAGAACTTATTATAAGGTTACAACTCATTGTCATCGAACAGTTGATCGATTCGGCAATGTAGAAGCTCAGAATAGCTTGTTATGAGATTACAACTCATTATGATCAAACAGTTGATCGATTCGGTGACGTAGAAGCTTAGAATAGCTTGTTATAAGATCATCGAACGGTTGATCGATTCGGCGATGTGGAATCTCAGAATAGCTTTTTATGAGATTACAACTCATTATCATCGAACGGTTGATCGATTCGGTGATGTGGAAGCTCAGAACAGCTTGTTATGAGATTACAACTCATTATCATCACACGGTTGATTGATTCGGCGATGTGGAAGCTTAGAATAGCTTGTTATGAGATTACAACTCATTGTCATCAAATGGTTGATCGAGTCGGCGATGTGGAAGCTCAGAACAGCTTGTTATGAGATTACAACTCATTCTCATCAAACGGTTGATCAATTTGGTGATGTGGAAGGTCCAAACAGCTTGTTATGAGATTACAACTTATTGTCATCGAACGGTTGATCGATTCGGTGATGTGGAAGCTTAGAACAGCTTGTTATGAGATTATAACTCATTGTCATTGAACGGTTCATCGATTCGGCGATGTGGAAGCTCAGAATAGTTTGTTATGAGATTACAACTCATTATCATCGAACGGTTGATCGATTTGGTGATGTGGAAGCTCAAAATAGCTTGTTATGAGATTGCAGCTGATTATCATCAAACGGTTGACCGATTCGGTGATGTGGAAGCTTAGAATGGCTTGTTATGAGATTACAACACATTGTCATCGAATGATTGATCAATTTAGCGATGTGGAAGCTCAGAATAGCTTGTTATAAGATTACAACTCATTATCATCAAACGGTTGATTGATTCAGCAATGTGGAAGCTTAGAATAGCTTGTTATGAGATTACAACTCATTATCATCGAACGGTTGATCGATTCGGTGATGTAGAACCTCAGAATAGCTTGTTATGAGATTACAACTCATTGTCATCAAACGGTTGATTGATTCGGCAATGTGGAAGCTTAGAACAGCTTGTTATGAGATTACAACTCATTGTCATCGAACGGTTGATCGATTCCCCTATGTGGAAGCTCAAAATAGCTTGTTATGAGATTACAACTCATTATCATCAAATGGTTGATCAATTCGGCAATGTGGAACCTCAGAACGGCTTGTTATGAAATTACCACTCATTGTCATCGAACGATTGATCGATTCGGCAATGTGGAAGTTCAGAACAGCTTGTTATGAGATTATAACTCATTGTCATCGAACGGTTGATCGATTCGGTGATGTGGAAGCTCAGAATAGCTTGTTATGAGATTACAACTCATTATCATCGAACGGTTGATCGATTCAGCAATGAGGAACCTCAGAATGGCTTGTTATGAGATTACAACTCATTGTCATCGAATGATTGATCGATTCGGCAATGTGGAAGCTCAGAATAGCTTGTTATGAGATTACAACTCATTATCATCGAACGGTTGATCGATTCGGCAATGTGGAAGCTCAGAACAACTTGTTATGAGATTACAACTCATTATCATTGAACGGTTGATTGATTTGGTGATGTGGAACCTCAGAATGGCTTGTTATGAGATTACAACTCATTGTCATCGAACGGTTGATCAATTCGGCGATGTGGAAGCTCAGAACAGCTTGTTATGAGATTACAACTCATTATCATCGAATGGTTGATCGATTCGGTGATATGGAAGCTCAGAACAGCTTGTTATGAGATTCTAGCTAATTATCATCGAATAGTTGACTGATTCGGCGATGTGGAATCTCAGAATGGCTTGTTATGAGATTACAACTCATTTTCATCGAATGATTGATTGATTCGGTGATGTGGAAGCTTGGAACAGCTTGTTATAAGATTACAACTCATTGTCATCGAATGGTTGATCAATTTGGCGATGTGGAAGCTCAGAATAGCTTGTTATGAGATTACAACTCATTATCATTGAATGGTTGAATGATTTGGCGATGTGGAACCTCAGAATGGCTTGTTATGAGATTACAACTCATTATCATCAAATGGTTGATTGATTCGACAATGTGAAAGCTCAGAACAGCTTGTTATCAGATTACAACTTATTTTCATCAAACGGTTGATTGATTCGGCGATGTGGAAGCTTTGAACAGCTTGTTATGAGATTACAACTCATTATCATCTAATGATTGATCGAGTCAGTGATGTGGAAGCTCAGAATAGCTTGTTATGAGATTACAACTCATTGTCATTGAACGGTTGATCGATTCAGCGATGTGGAAGCTCAGAACATCTTGTTATGAGATTACAACTCATTGTCATCGAACTGTTGATTGATTCGGCGATGTGGAAGCTCATAATAGCTTGTTATGAGATTACAACTCATTTTCATCAAACGGTTGATTAATTCGGTGATGTGGAAGCTAAGAACAGCTTGTTATGAGATTATAACTCATTACATCGAACAGTTTATCGATTGGGCGATGTGGAAGCTTAGAATAGCTTGTTATCAGATTACAACTCATTGTCATCGAACGGTTGATCGATTTGGTGATGTGGAAGCTTAGAACAACTTGTTATGAGATTACAACTCATTGTCATCGAACGGTTGATTGATTTAGCAATGTGGAAGCTTAGAACAGCTTGTTATGATATTACAACTCATTATCATCGAACGGTTGATTGATTCGGCGATGTGGAAGCTCAGAATAGCTTGTTATAAGATTACAACTCATTATCATCGAACGGTTGATCAATTTGGTGATGTGGAAGCTCAGAACAGCTTGTTATGAGATTACAACACATTATCATCGAATGGTTGATCGATTCGGCGATGTGGAAGCTCAGAACAACTTGTTATGAGATTACAACTCATTATAATCAAACAGTTGATTGATTCAGTGATGTGGAAGCTCAACATAGCTTGTTATGAGATTACAACTCATTGTCATTAAATGGTTGATCGATTCAGTAATGTGGAAGCTCAGAAAATCTTGTTATGAGATTACAACTCATTGTCATCGAACGGTTGATTGATTCAGTGATGTGGAAGCTCAAAATAGCTTGTTATGAGATTACAACTCATTGTCATCAAACGGTTGATCGATTCCATGATGTGGAAGCTCAGAATAGCTATTTATGAAATTACAACTCATTATCATCGAACGGTTGATTGATTTGGCGATGTGGAAGCTCAGAATAGCTTGTTATGAGATTACAGCTGATTATCATCAAACGGATGACCGATTCGGCGATGTGGAACCTCAAAATAGCTTTTTATGAGATTACAACTCATTATCATTGAACGATTGATCGATTCGGCGATGTGGAAGCTTAGAACAGCTTGTTATAAGATTACACCTCATTGTCATCAAACGGTTGATTTATTCGGCGATGTGGAAGCTCAGAATAGCTTGTTATCAGATTACAACTCATTATCATCAAATGGTTGATCAATTCGATGATGTGGAACCTCAGAATAGCTTGTTATGAGATTACAACTCATTGTCATCAAACGGTTGATCGATTCAGTGATGTGGAATCTCAGAACAGCTTGTTATGAGATTACAACTCATTATCATCAAACGGTTGATCGATTTGGCTATGTGGAAGCTCAGAATAGCTTGTTATGAGATTACAACTCATTATCATTGAAAGGCTGATCGATTTGGTGATGTGGAACCTCAGAATGGCTTGTTATGAGATTACAACTCATTGTCATCGAACGGTTGATCGATTCGGCGATGTGGAAGCTCAGAATAGCTTATTATGAGATTACAACTCATTATCATCGAACGGTTGATCAATTCGGTGATGTGGAAGCTCAGAACAGCTTGTTATGAGATTACAACTCATTATCATGGAATGGTTGATCAATTCGGTGATGTGGAAGCTCAGAACAGATTGTTATGAGATTGTAGCTGATTATCATCGAACGGTTGACCGATTTGGCGATGTGGAACCTCAGAACAGCTTGTTATGAGATTACAACTCATTGTCATCGAACAATTGATCGATTCGGCGATGTGGAAGCTTAGAATAGCTTGTTATAAGACTACAACTCATTGTCATCGAATGGTTGATCGATTCGGTGATATGGAAGCTCAGAATAGCTTGTTATGAGATTAGAACTCGTTATCATCAAATGGTTGATCGATTCGGTGATGTGGAAGCTTAGAATAGCTTTTTATGAGATTACAACTCATTGTCATCGAACGGTTGATCGATTTGGCGATGTGGAAGCTCAGAATAGCTTGTTATGAGATTAGAACTCATTATCATTGAATGATTGATCGATTCGGCGATGTGGAAGCTCAGAATAGCTTGTTATGAGATTACAACTCATTGTCATCGAATGGCTGATCGATTTGACAATGTGGAAGCTTAGAATAGCTTTTTATGAGATTACAACTCATTATCATCGATCGGTTGATCAATTCGGCGATGTGGAAGCTTAAAACAACTTGTTATAAGATTACAACTCATTATCATCGAACGGTTGATCGATTAGGCGATGTGGAAGCTTAGAATAGCTTGTTATGAGATTACAACTTATTGTCATCGAACGGTTGATCGATTCGGTGATGTGGAAGCTCAGAATAGCTTGTTTTGAGATTACAACTCATTGTCATCGAATGGTTGATCGATTCGGCGACGTGGAAACTCAGAATAGCTTGTTATGAGATTACAACTCATTATCATTGAACGGTTGATCGATTGGGCGATGTGGAAGCTTAGAACAGCTTGTTATGAGATTACAACTCATTGTCATTGAATGGTTGATCGATTTGGCAATGTGGAAGCTCAGAACAGCTTGTTATGAGATTACAACTAATTATCATTGAATGGTTGATCAATTCGGCGATGTGGAAGCTCATAACAACTTGTTATAAGATTACAACTCATTATCATCGAACGGTTCATCGATTCGGCGATGTGGAAGCTCAGAATAATTTGTTATGAGATTAAAACTCATTATCATCGAATGGTTGATCGATTCAGCGATGTGGAAGCTCAGAATAGCTTGTTATGAGATTACAACTCATAATCATTGAACGATTGATCGATTCAGCGATGTGGAAGCTCAGAATAGCTTGTTATGAGATTACAACTCATTGTCATCGAACGGTTGATAGATTCGGTGATGTGGGATCTTAGAACACCTTGTTATGAGATTACAACTCATTGTCATCGAACGGTTAATTGATTCAACGATGTGGAAGCTCAGAATAGCTTGTTATGAGATTACAACTCATTATCATCGAACGATTGATCGATTCGATGAGGTGGAAGCTCAAAATAGCTTGTTATGAGATTACAACTCATTATCATCGAACGGTTGATCGATTTGGCGATGTGGAAGCTCAGAACAGCTTGTTATAAGATTACAACTCATTATCATTGAATGGTTGATCGATTCGGCTATGTGGAAGCTCAGAATAGCTTATGATGAGATTACAACTCATTGTCATCCAACGGTTGATCGATTCGGTGATGTGGAAGCTCAGAATAGCTTTTTATGAGATTACAACTCATTATCATCGAACGGTTGATCGATTCATCGATGTGGAAGCTCAAAATAGCTTGTTATGAGATTACAACTCATTATCATCGAACGGTTGATCGATTTGGTGATGTGGAAGCTCAGAATAGCTTGTTATGAGATTACAACTCATTGTCATCGAACGGTTGATCGATTTGGCGATGTGGAAGCTTAGAACAGCTTGTTATGTGATAATAACTCATTGTCATCGAATGGTTGATCGATTTGGTGATGTGGAAGCTCAGAATAGCTTGTTATGAGATTACAACTCATTATCATCGAACGGTTGATCGATTCGGCGATGTGAAAGCTCAGAACAGCTTTTTATGAGATTGTAGTTGATTATCATCGAACAATTGACTGATTCAGTGATGTGGAACCTCAAAAAGGCTTGTTATGTGATTACAACTCATTTTCATCAAATGATTGATCGATTCGGTGATGTGGAAGCTCAGAACAACTTGTTATAAAATTATAACTCATTTTCATCGAATGGTTGATCGATTCAGTGATGTGGAAGCTAAAAATAGCTTGTTATGAGATTATAACTCATTATCATCGAATGGTTGATCGATTCGGCGATGTGGAACCTCAGAATGCCTTGTTATGAGATTACAACTCATTGTCATCAAACGGTTGATCGATTCGGTGATGTGGAAGCTCAGAACAACTTGTTATGAGATTACAACTTATTGTCATCGAATGGTTCATCGATTCGGTGATGTGGAAGCTCAGAACAGCTTGTTATGAGTTTACAACTCATTATCATCGAAGGGTTGATCGATTCAGTGATGTGGAACCTCAGAACGGCTTGTTATGAGATTACAACTCATTTTCATCGAACGGTTGACCGATTCGGCAATGTGGAAGCTCAAAATAGCTTGTTATGAGATTACAGCTGGTTATCATCAAATGGTTGACTGATTTGGCGATGTGGAGCCTCAGAATGGCTTGTTATGAGATTACAACACATTATCATCGAATGATTGATCGATTTGGCGATGTGGAAGCTTAGAACAGCTTGTTATAAGATTACAACTCATTATCATCGAACGATTGATCGATTTGGTGATGTGGAAGCTCAGAATAGGTTGTTATGAGATTACAACTCATTATCATCAAATAGTTGATCGATTCGGCGATGTGGAACCTCAGAATCACTTGTTATGAGATTACAACTCATTATCATCAAACGGTTGATCGATTCAGTGATGTGGAAGCTCAGAACAGCTTGTTATGAGATTACAACTCATTGTCATCGAAATGTTGATCGATTTGGTGATGTGGAAGCTCAGAATAGCTTGTTATGAGATTACAACTCATTATCATTGAACGGTTGATCAATTCGGTGATGTGGAAGCTTAGAATGGCTTGTAACTAGATTACAACTCATTGTCATCAAACGGTTGATCAATTCAGCAATGTGAAAGCTCAGAACAGCTTGTTATTAGATTACAACTCATTTTCATCGAACGGTTGATCGATTCAGCGATGTGGAAGCTTAGAACAGCTTGTTATGAGATTACAACTCATTGTCATCGAATGGTTGATCGATTCAGCAATGTGGAAGCTTAAAACAACTTGTTATGAGATTACAACTCATTATCATTGAACGGTTGATCGATTCAGCGATGTGGAAGCTCAGAACAGGTTGTTATGAGATTACAACTCATTGTCATCGAATGGTTGATCGATTCGGCGAAGTGGAAGCTCAGAATAGCTTGTTATGAGATTAAAACTCATTATCATCGAACGGTTGATGGATTCGGCAATGTGGAAGCTCAGAACAACTTGTTATAAGATTACAACTCATTATCATTGAACGGTTGATTGATTCGGCAATGTGGAAGCTCAGAACAACTTGTTATGAGATTACAAATCATTGTCATCAAACAGTTAATCGATTCGGTGATGTGGAAGCTCAGAACAACTTGTTATGAGATTATAACTCATTATCATCCAACACTTGATCAATTCAGCGATGTGGAAGCTTAGAATAGCTTGTTATAAGATTACAACTCATTATCATTGAACGGTTGATCGATTCGATGATGTGGAAGCTCAGAACAACTTGTTATGAGATTACAACTCATTTTCATCGAACGGCTGATCGATTCGGCGATGTGGAAGCTCAGAACATCTTGTTATGAGATTACAACTCATTATCATTGAATGGTTGATCGATTCGGCGATGTGGAAGCTCAGAATAGCTTGTTATGAGATTACAACTCAATTTCATCAAACGGTTGATCGATTCGGCAATGTGGAAGCTCAGAATAGCTTGTTATGAGATTACAACTCATTGTCATCGAACGGTTGATCGATTGGTGATGTGGAAGCTCAGAACAGCTTGTTATGAGATTACAACTCATTATCATTGAATGGTTGATCGATTCGGTGATGTGGAAGCTCAGAATAGCTTGTTATTAGATTACAACTCATTGTCATCGAACGGTTGATCGATTCGGTGATGTGGAAGCTCAGAACAACTTTTTATGAGATTACAACTCATTGTCATCGAACGGTTGATTGATTAGGCAATGTGGAAGCTCAGAACAGCTTGTTATGAGATTACAACTCATTATCATCGAATGGTTGATCAATTTGATGATGTGGAAGCTCAAAATGGCTTGTTATGAGATTACAACTCATTATCATCGAATGGTTGATCGATTCGGCGATGTGGAACCTCAGAATAGCTTGTTATGAGATTATAACTCATTGTCATCGAACGGTTGATCGATTTGTCAATGTGCAATCTCAGAACAGCTTGTTATGATATTACAACTCATTGTCATCAAATAATTGATCAATTCGGCGATGTGGAATCTGAGAACAGCTTGTTATGACATTACAACTCATTATCATCAAATGGTTGATCGATTCGGCAATGTGGAAGCTCATAATAGCTTGTTATAAGATTACAGCTGATTATCAACGAACGGTTGACTGATTCGATGATGTGGAACCTCAGAACGGCTTGTTATGAGATTACAACTCATTGTCATCAAATGATTGATCGATTCAGGGATGTGGAAGCTCAGAATAGCTTGTTATGAGATTACAAATCATTATCATCGAACAGTTGATCGATTCGGCGATGTGGAAGCTCAGAATAGCTTGTTATAAGATCATCGAATGGTTGGTCGATTCAGCAATGTGGAAGCCCAAAATAGCTTTTTATGAGATTACAACTCATTGTCATCGAACGGTTGATCGATTCAGCGATGTGGAAGCTTAGGACAACTTGTTATGAGATTACACCTCATTATCATCAAATGGTTGATCGATTCGGTGATGTGGAAGCTCAGAATTGCTTGTTATGAGATTACAACTCATTGTCATCGAACAGTTGATTGATTCGGTGATGTGGAAGCTCAAAATAGCTTGTTATGAGATTACAACTCATTGTCATTGAACGGTTGATCGATTCAGTGATGTGGAAGCTCAGAATAGCTTGGTATGAGATTACAACTCATTGTCATCGAACGGTTGATCGATTCAGCGATGTGCAAGCTTAGAACAACTTGTTATGAGATTACAACTCATTGTCATTGAACGGTTGATCGATTCAGCAATGTGGAAGCTCAGAATAGTTTGTTATGAGATTACAACTCATTATCATCAAACGATTGATCGATTCGGCAATGTGGAAGCTCAGAACAACTTGTTATGAGATTGCAGCTGATTATCATCAAATGGTTGACCGATTTGGTGATGTGGAAGCTCAGAAGGGATTGTTATGAAATTACAACTCATTGTCATCAAATGGTTGATTGATTCACCAATGTGGAAGCTCAGAACAGCTTTTTATGAGATTACTACTCATTGTCATTGAACGGTTGATCGATTTCATGATGTGGAAGCTCAGAACAGCTTGTTATGAGATTACAACTCATTATCATCAAACGATTGATCGATTCGGTGATGTGGAACCTTAGAATGGCTTGTTATGAGATTACAACTCATTGTCATTGAACGGTTGATCAATTCGGTGATGTAGAAGCTCAGAACAGCTTGTTATGAGATTACAACTCATTGTCATCGAACGGTTGATCAATTCGGTGATGTGGAAGCTCGGAACAGCTTGTTATGAGATTACAACTCATTATCATCGAATGATTGATCGATTCGGTGATGTGGAACCTTAGAATGGTTTATTATGAGATTACAACTCATTGTCATCAAACGGTTGATCGATTCGGCGATGTGGAAGCTCAGAATAGCTTGTTATGAGATTACAACTCATTATCATCGAACAGTTGATCGATTCAGTGATCTGGAACCTCAAAACGGCTTGTTATGAGATTACAACTCATTGTCATCAAATGGTTGATTGATTCACCAATGTGGAAGCTCAGAATAGCTTGTTATGAGATTACAACTCATTGTTATTGAACAGTTGACCGATTTCATGATGTGGAAGCTCAGAACAGCTTGTCATGAGATTACAACTCATTATCATCAAATGATTGATCGATTCAGTGATGTGGAACCTCAGAATGGCTTTTTATGAGATTACAACTCATTGTCATCGAACGGTTGATCAATTTGGTGATGTGGAAGCTCAGAACAGCTTGTTATGAGATTACAACTCATTATCATCGAACGGTTGATCAATTCGGTGATGTGGAAGCTCAGAACAACTTGTTATGAGATTACAACTCATTATCATCGAACGATCGATTCAGTGATGTGGAACCTTAGAATGGTTTGTTATGAGATTACAACTCATTGTCATCAAACGGTTGATCAATTCGGCGATGTGGAAGCTCAGAACAGCCTTTTATGAGATTACAACTCATTGTCATTGAACGGTTGATCGATTCGGTGATGTGGAAGCTCAGAATAGCTTTTTATGAGATTACAACTCATTATGATTGAACGGTTGATCGATTCGGTGATGTGGAACCTCAAAACAGCTTGTTATGAGATTACAACTCATTGTCATCGAACGGTTGATTGATTCGGCGATGTGGAAGCTTAGAACAGCTTGTTATGAGATTACAACTCATTTTCATCAAATGGTTGATCAATTCAGTGATGTGGAAGCTCAAAACAGCTTGTTATGAGATTACAACTCATTATCATTGAACGGTTGATCGATTCGGTGATGTGGAAGCTCGGAACAGCTTTTTATGAGATTTGTTAGGGATTTTTCTTGTATGAACCACAATGCTTGAAATGTCTATGTGAACCTTATACCTTTTACTTCTGATTCAGAGACAAGAAAAGCCTAATTGCTAAGGACTGGATAAGGTCCTTCTTCATTTTTGAGCTCCAAAAATACTCAGGCAGGTTTTACCTTTAAAGATTGCTGTTAACACAATATTTGTTGATGTGGACACTGATTAGCTATGTATCTTTATTGGACTAACTTATGAATTATCTTGCTGATGATCAAGCATAACCATAAACAAGATATTACCATACAAATCATAGTTATTAACATAACAGCAACCAGTGAGATAAGGATTCTCATCCTTCTTCCTTTTCTTGTAGGAGGGACAACCTAGTTGATTCACTCTTCAAGGAATCAATATTATGGACAGTGTCCTGTTGACAAAGGTCCTTAAACAATTTTAGCTTATGTGTTCTTAGTAACAGAGTATTTAATTTGATTTGGTTTTGATAACTTGGAATATCTGAGACATAGATAGATAATTAGATAAATTTCTGAACCAGTGCCTATCCTTTAGGCTGCAGAGTCAATAATAAGTAAAGAAATTACAGAAACAACATACAGTGAACTACCTTATAGCTCAAACAATTAGGATATCTTGCCTTACAAATTATCTTGTTACCTCTAGACCCCTGTATCAAATCCTTAACAAAGTAGTATGCTTCTTGAAATCATTCACAACATTTAATTCTCTCCTTGAGAGAAACTTGTAAACAATTAGATGGTTACCTTATAACC
>MU220501.1:23878-39746 GCA_018584345.1 Thuja plicata | reverse complement strand
TAACACAACCTTACTACTTTTGAACCAGCTACCTACTTCTAGAAAACCTTCCACTACAGATATACATCATCAAAAATACTTCCAGACACAAGTGTAAGAGTAAACACTTCCAACACCTCGAGACCATCGTGTTTGACATCAATGAAAACCAGACAATAATAACCAAACATATATTTCCAATAATCTCCCACTTTGTCATTGATGACAAACAACCACCAATTATTTTTTACTAAGATATCAATCGCTATCAACTCCCCCTTATTGAAATAACCAAAATATTCCTTATCTTTCTCCACCTTTTCCATCAAGGATAGAAGCCAAAAACATACTTACCACTGCACAACTTTAATAATAGCCACTAGCATCAGTCGAGGATAAGAATAAGTCAGAAGGCTCCTCTTGAAAAGATGCACCATATTGATGCTAGGAGTGGAAACAACCCCAAAAATTTTCCAGAGAAACTCAAAAAGTATCTTGATCATATGATGGAACATATCTCCAACTGTCTTCAGTCCTTCATACTGACTTAGCATAGTAAGATTTTTTTCAATTGATAGATCATCTTCATCTAATGAGACAGGAGGAGCAACATGCTCCTCACCAACAGCAACCTGTACATCAATACCTACAGTTTCCTTCTATTTTCCAACACTTTTCTACTCTTTCTCTTCACTTTCATATGAAACAATCACTGCAAAAAAGGAGAACTCTAGACACATCCATTTGACACTCTTATCTTGATTACCAGAGGACAAAGCCGCTATAAGCATCAAAAGTAAAAGACAGTTATGTCATAGCATCAATCCTTCATTGGCAATAAAAAATAGTTCTATCATAGCATTGATCCTTGCAACACCAATATCCTTTGGAGTCTAAAAAATGCTCATACATTCTTCCTCACAAGTATAATAGGACAACATAGTTGCCCAAAAAATTTTAGACTCTATCTCCTCTATGTAGCAGCAATCATATTGTAAGCCATGAAATCTAAGATGTTAGGAGCATAATCAACTACTAAAAACACTCAACAACTTAAAAAAATAACTACATACAAGATTAGCCCTTAAATAAAAACTTGAAATAAGCTTATGGAATAGGAAGTGAAAACTTTCTAAAAGCCTATTCAAGATCCTATTTGATATTTATCTGTCTATTTTCTTAATGAAAGATGCTAATTAAAAATAGATGTGAGCTCAAACTATATTATGCTAACAAGCTTCAAGATACTCTAAGATGGCTAGGATGACTATTTAAATCTGCATTATAAGTTTGCATGTAAAAGTGGATTGAAAATATGAAGGAAAGGGGTTCCTTATATAGGCAATGGGTAGGAAACCAAGGGCTCAGATGAAAAGTTGAAGAGAGGTCCAGATGCCACTAGAAGAGAGCACATGGATTGTGCTTCTTCAAGTGCATCAAATTGTGACACTTGTCACAAGGGGATTGGGTTGAAAGTAAACAGGAAGGTGACCACTTAGGGAAATGGACCAAGAAGCCTCCAGAAGATAAGGCTCATAAAGAGGGTGTAAGAGCCTTAATGAGGGATGGAAGAGGCATTTATGAAAGTGTAGGAGCCTTACATTTATATGGATAGGCTTGGCTTGAGATTATTGAGTTTGGATTTTTGGGGTTGAGTTCCTAATCAAGGATAGGAATTTGACAAGGTTAGGGATTGAATTAGGATTAGGGTTAGGAGATAAGAAGGATGATTAGGGGGATAAGGAAGGGTTAGCATGTGTGAAGACGTTGGGTTGAGTTAGAACTCAAGGTAAGGTGGTTGGGATAGGTTAGGTTAGGGGTTAAAGGGAATATTAATGAATTGAATTACATAAATAACATATTCATTCAATAACTATTTTATGCTCTAGGTTTTTTATATAACTCTGTAGGGTTTCAGGAACCCATCAAAACATGTTTTCCTTAATCAAAAACATATTCATTCAATAATAGGAGAATAGGGTTTCAATTAATTATTAAGCTATTGGTTGCTTTTAATAATTAATCAAGACTATAGCCAATTAATTAAATTAATTAGGGCTAGGGGATGACATAGATCAATTAAGTAATGCTTAATTATTTAGCTGATATGTCCTAAAAGGCACTAAATATGATTAGATGTGTTAATCAGATTTAGGTGTCTACATTTTGCCCCTTTTTGACATAGTGTTAGAATAACACTATTTTGAAGATGTTTAAAACAATAGACGATGCGAAGATGTGGACGTAGGAAACAAAGTTATCCTAGAGTGACAATTAGGATAGAATTAGAATAGAATGACCAGGATGATGCCCCCTCGAGAGGGTGACAGGGAGAAAAGGAAAATCCCTGGCGGCATCTCGAAAAGACGGCCAAGAGAGACATGATAGAAGAAAAAGGAAGGGGGGGGATAGAAGGAGGGATGGGATAGTCAGGTTTGAGACAGGATTTGATTGGACTAAAAGGGATAGATTTTTTGGGGATGGGATGTAGGAAGGGTTTTTCTTGAAGCTTGAGCAAGGGGTATTCTGGGATGGAATATCGCCATGTAGTTGGGAACTTATTTTGATATAGAAATGCTAGAGACCATGCCAAGGTTACTAGGAACACGAGACCTTGTCACCGGTGTTGTAGAGGACTGACACAAAAGACACGCGGGGTTGCCCCAACATTACACCTGAGTCCCAGAAAAAACATGGTGTAAATGATGTTGGAAAAGCCCACAAGAAAATGACATTTCCCAAGTGCAGTATGCGAACCCAAACGAATTACATACATGCAAGGGTCATATCCGCCTAACTCACAAGAAAAAAACAAAAAGATCAAGTTCCCTATCCCAGGTGTATCCATTCGCAACATACCATGATATAAGGAATCACGGCAACCTTGAGGAGGAGAACAACCGAAAAGAATCAGAAATGATAATCAAGAACCAAAATCAAATTACAAGATCAAAAATTCAATAAAAAGATGCCATTTGCTAGAGATATAAATGATATGGGATGATGATTGGATTGAGATTAGGTCAAGAGGAAGGATACATCCTACAAGAACCTAGTGGTGATAATGATCTAGATTTAGGTCAATGAGAGGAAGGGTACATCCTCAAGGACCCATTTCCAGAAAGATGATTGGATTTAGGTCAACGAGAGGAAGGATACATCCTCAAGGACGCATTTCTATGGAGATGTCAAGTGTGTATCTGATTGGACAAAGGATGTGACGATGATCAAATTGCTGAAACAAGATTTCATCATAAGGAACTTGTTGAAGCATAAGATTTGGAATGGAACTGGATCACTTTCTGCAAGGAGATTGACCAAGGACGTGAGATATGTACAAGAAGGACTGGATACAAGACTAGACTGACACAAATAAGATATTTATAGGACTGAAGCTCAAGGATTGGGATAGGACAAAATATATACAAATGAGACGGATGAGTATATACAGGACTGATATGTACAACAGCGCGGGATGTAGGATAGGAGGACCAATGCTAACTAATGTGAGCGATAATGGAACATCTGGGAAATATAGGTAAGGATTAGGCCAAAGTGGAGTGGAATGAATGAGATGGAGCAGAACGAGATTTTGATTGATAATGATACAACCCCTATGCATGACGCCTGATTTTGCCAGGTTTTCACCACACATACTTGTCCAAGGTGCCTGATTGCCAAGTTTTCACCACTGGACGATTTATTTCTCTTGATATTTTTTTTTTAAATTTTTAATCTTCTTTTTTGATTTATTTTTTTGCTATCACCAAGGTGTCTGTTTACCAGATTTTTACCAAGACAATGATTTCTTCAGGACTTTTAACAATGTTTTTAGATTTTTTCAGATAACTGAGATAAGAATCTTTCAGGCATAGGAGCGCCTGAGATGAATGATGTTGATTGGATCATTCAGAGGTTCTCCTTCAGGAGTGGATAACAGATATGCTCCAGATCTGAAGCATGTAGTGACAATTTATGGACCTTGCCAAGTAACCTCGAACTTGCCTTTCTTTTCTCGATTAGCACCCACTTTCTGATTATCTTTGAGCACAAAGTCCCCTACCTAGAACTGGTGTGGGTGAATCTTCTTATTATAGCTTCACTTTAATCTATTTTGATATACAAATAGGTGGTCATATGCTTGCTAGCGCTTTTCATCAAGGAGATCAAGTTGTGTGAGTCTTGCTACTATGTAGTCTAAATTTGTGATTAGGTCTTTGAGAGATACCTGTAAGGATGGTAGTTTGACCTCAATTGGTAAGACAACCTCGACACCATAGACAAGGGAATATGGAGTGGTTCCTGTGGGAGTGCAGAAGGAAGTGCGATAGGCCCAAAGGGCAGGATTAATTTGGAGTTGCTAGTCACAACCAGTATCATTGACAACCTTCTTTATGATTTTTAGAAGTGTTTTTTTGGTTGCCTTAGCTTGTTTCCCTATGGGAAATATGGGCTAGAGAAGTGATGATGGATGTGGAGGCGCTTGCACAGATAGACCATATGCTGATTTTCAAATGGCGAACCGTGATCTGTGAAAATGGTGGATAGAATGCTAAAGTGGCAAACGATGTGGTATAGGATAAACTTGGATATTTGGATGTCTGTTGTGAGGGTAACTGGGATTGCTTCAACCCACTTAGTAAAGTATTCAGTTGTTGTGATGATAAATTTTTGTCCCTCAGAGGACAAGGTAGTGATCTTACCAACGAGGTTGAAACCCCAACATGAGAATGGCCAAGAAGGCACAATAGGATGTAGCTCTTGTGCTGGTGCATGGATCAAATTTGCATGTTGTGACATGGTAAGCATTTTTTACAAATTCATAGGCATCATGTTCCATAGTAGGCCAATAATACCTGAATCTAAGAAGTTGTTTAGCTAGGACCATGCCACTCATGTGGGTACCACAGATTCCAGTGTGCACTTCTCGCAACGCCTAGGCAGCTTCAACTTCATCTAAACACCTAGAGAGAACATTGTGATAACTACGACGATTTAAGGTGTCAGCTATAATGGTGTAGCAGGAAGCTCTATGAATAAGGTTTTGGCATTAGGTGTTGGTTAGATGGGGGATGTGATACCATTCTTTAGATAAGCATGGATGTCATGGTACCATGGGGACTGAGGACCAACCAAGACATAGACTCGATTAATGTCATCACTCTCATAAGTTGGCGCGTGAAGTTTCTCAACCAAGAACTCGTACTATGTTGCATCACGTGGTATTTCTAGAAGAGATCCGATTGTATCCATTGCATCAACAACTTTGTTTTGTAGATGTGGCACTTGGTTGATTTGTAGATTGATAAAATGCTCCTTCATTTTATCTACCATCTCTTTGTAAGGTAACAGCTTATCATCTTTTGTTTGGAATTCGTCTAACACTTGCTTTATGATGAGTTGAGAATCGCCAAAAACCTGGATATCTGTTATGTTCCATTGAATGGCCATGCTAAGCCCTATAACTAATGCTTCATATTCTGCTATATTGTTAGTGCAAGGGAATCCCAGTTTGAATGATTTCGGAATGTAATCACCTTGTGGAGTGACAAAGAGAATTCTAGCCCCAGAACCATGAGATGTATATGAACCATCAAAGAATAACTTCCAGACTGGTCGTTCTTCGATCATGCATAGATGTTCATCAGGAAATTCCATGACTAACAGATATGTGTCGATCAATGGAGCCTTTGCTAACTGATCTACGATGACTTGACCTTTGATAGATTTTCTGTCGATGTATTGGATGTAAAACTCGCTGAGAAGCATTACCCATTTAGCCATGCGGCCTGTGAGAGTTGTTTTAGATAGCAGATACTTGAGTGGGTCTACTTTTGATATAATCTTGACTGTGTGACTAAGCATGTAGTGACAAATATTTTGAGTGGCGAAGACCACTTCCAGGCATGCTTTTTCCATTGGTGTATAATTTAGCTCATAACCCACCAAAGTGCGGCTGACGTAGTAGATAGCACGCTCTTTTCCAATGTCATCTAACTGGGCCAGGAGTGCCCCAGTGTTTTTTTTGTTACAGATATATATATATAATATGAGAGGTTTTCCTGGTGTAGGTGGCACTAGAATAGGTGAATTTGCAAGATATTCCTTGATTTTGTTGAAGCTTCTTTGGCATATAGGATCCATTTGAAACTATGATCTTTCTCAGCAAATGCGTGAAAGGTTGGAATTTGTCCGCAAGTTGTGATATGAAGTGGCGCACTGATTGAAGCTTTCCTTGTAGACTGCGCAACTATCTGAGTGTCTTTGGTGGAGGCATTTCCATGATTGCTTTAACTTTTTTAAGATATATCTCACTGCCACGCCTTGAGACGATGAAGCCAAGAAGCTTTCCTGATGTAACTCCAAAGACACATTTCTTTGGATTTAGCTTGAGACCATAATGTCAAAGTCAATCAAACACTACCTCTAGATCATTTAGGTGATCCATTCTATTTTGTGACTTAGCCAATATATCATCCACGTAATCTTCAAGGATCTTATGGATCATGTCATGAAAAATGACAGTCATGGCCCTCTGATATGTTGCTCCAGCATTCTTCAGCCCAAATGACATCATGTTGTAATAGAAGGTACCCCATGGGGTTGTAAATGTTGTCTTATGTTGATCTTCTTCTGCTATACGGATCAAATTATATCCTAAAAATCCATCCATGAGAGACAACATCTCATGTCCCGCAGTGAAGTCCACTATCATATCGATGTTAGGCAATAGAAAATTCTCTTTTGGACATGCTTTGTTTAGATCCTGAAAGTCGGTACAAATTCTGATGGAGTTATCTGGTTTAGAGACTGGGACCATATTTGAAATCCAGTCTGAGTAGTCTATGGCTCTGATGATTCCAGCTGCCAAGATCTTTTCAAGTTCTATTTTGACCATTAGTGCAACTTTAGGATGCATTTTTCAGAGCTTTTGTTTGACTAGTTTGATGTTAGGATCCACCGATAGATGATGTACTACAATTTCTGGATCCAATCCACTCATGTGAGAGTTGGACCATGCAAAGATGTTTGAATATTCCCTTAAAAGGGTTGTGAAGGCCATTTCCTCTGCTTATATCAAGGATGTTGCAATCTAAGTGAGTCAAGGTTGTTCCTCTGTACCCAGTTTAATAGGTTTGGTTTCTTCAATGAGAATAGATGATTGTTCTGACCTTTAGTCATGGATGATAGGGAGAGGAGAATCTCCATCTCTTGGCACCTCTGAAAGGTTTTCACCAGGAGATACATCCTTTATTTTTTCTTTTTCAGATCTGATAGTTCCCCAGAAGGGTTTTCACTAAGAGATGCATTTTTTTATTTTTTATTTTGCTTTTCAATTTTGTGGCTAGAGTCCTCCTCTCCCCCAAAGTATGCTTTCGGGTTCAAGGTGTATACATGTGTGGAAGTCTGCCCCCATTCTGGTTGTTGATCTATAGCTCCCATGAAGCTTAGGAGCGTGACCATGCTTTTAAACTCGTTGATCAGGATGACGCTTGGTTGGTCCCAGTAAATGAGTTCAAGATGAGGAGTGGAAGGTCAATAAAGTGGAGGGATGATTGGCGAAGGACAGAGTTACTGAGGAAGATGTCATCATCAATATCATCATAAGCTCTCACAATTTTCTCTTCTGGGATATTTTCAAATTCTCATATATTACCCAGGGGAATGTGATAGGTTAGACTGGTTTCGTTAGTGCCCCCAGTTGTGTTATGGCCAAGGCCAGATGTATTGTGTTCAAAGCCCAAACCAATGTGTTTTTGTAATTTAGTTGCCTTAATGGGCACTCTCATGCCTTGTTCTTCAGGACCTAGTCAGCCTCCTTGATAGTTCCACTTTTCAGTGACCAGTTTATGGGTGGAGGGATATTTGCCTTTGAAATGATTCAGGAGGCCACTGTTAGGAGGTGCAAGATCTTTGTAGAGCCATTTATTGATATCCAGTGTCATTTCCTAGTTATTCAAAATACCATGAGAAAGAAAGGTGGTAGGACCCAATTGCGTTGGTTCAGGCATCTTTGGCTCAATGTAACTGGATGGACGCCCATGTGTATGTGGATCAGCCAGGAGGGCTCCAATAGTGAAGGCATCAGTTAAATTGTATTCTCCAAAACCTTGGTGGTCGATCTTCACAGTGGATAGAGTGGATGCAAGGATGGTGTTTGGATCTGCAAGGGTTGTGGAGGAACTAGCGATAGATGTGACAATGTTAGTCCTGAGATAATGATTTGAATCTGGATGGGATACTTCCAACGCATGGTAGTATGTGAAGGGCTTGGGATCTGCATGGATAGTGATCTCGACTCCGCTATGTGGAAACTTGATACACTGATGATAGGTGGAAGGGACGGCCTCCATAGAGTGAATCCACGGGCTTCCAAGGAGGATGTTGTATGGGAGGTCAAGATCAACCACATGGAAAATTGTCTCTTGTATTGACGGGCTCAGTTGAATGGGAAAGGAGATTGTACCTTTTTATGTTCATTCTAGATTTTCATAGGCTTTGATTGTGATGACATCATTCATGATATCAGCTTCAGTGTATCCCAATTGCTTTACAAATTTTAAGTACATAGATTCAAGGCTGAACCATTATCTATCATGACTTGCTTAACAACAAAGTTTCAGACCATGATAGCGATGCGAAGAGGGAGGATATGATCAGGCTCAACAAATGGCATGTCAATGGGTTTAAAAGATATAGAATAAGATGTGGATATGTGACCCACAAGGTTTTGAAATTGACCGGGATCTATGTTCTTGGGAACACGTGACTCTTGCAAAGCTTTAGTCAAGATCTCTTGATGGACGGGTGATGTGCGCAAGAGTTCCAAGATGGATATTTAGGTGGAAGTATTCCCTAGATGTTCCAATAAGTTATATTGTTCCCTAGAGGATGAAGCAGTACTAGCACCTACAACATTTATCTATTCACGATGCGTGGTAACAACACAATTAGTATGAACGCCTTTCACATAAATGACATTGACAGATGGCTCGATTTTGGATATACAACCGATGAGGCTACCATACTCAACATGAGCGGTGGTGTTATTACTAGTATGAGCGCTTTGTTTTCCTTTGTCCTGATTGAATCTTGAAGCAATGTGTGCATTGGTAGCTCCCGTGTTATTTTCATGGTTTGGGAACGTATTTTGATAGATCTTTAGATTTCTATTGGGTGAGGTTTTGTTTGTAGAATCTACTTCAATATCCTTGTGATCAATTAGGTCTTGGATGTAGTGTTTTAACTTTGTGCACTTGATTGTGGCGTGTCCTTTGACACGGTGGTAGTCACAATATTCTTTGGCATTGAACCATTGCGGTTTTGGAGAAGAGTCCTCAAAAGGTTGCATTGGTGGAGTATATACTACCAGGTTTGCTGCTACCATTCTTCAGAAAATAACATCAATAGGTTCACCCAAAGGGGTGAACGTGCGCTTAGGTGCATTTTGATCTCTTCTTGGTCTGTTCTGTCCCTGCTGGACTGATATTGCATTTGTGTAATTCTGGAAATGTTGGGGATTATACTGATAATTGGGTAGGTTAGATTCTTGTAGATGTATGGTTTTTTGTTGCATGGCTTGGTGTTGGTTTTCTTGGTGATATGCTAGGGGAGGTGGAACTTGTTGATACTGCAGTTGTTGATAGCTCTTCGCGGGGGAATTTTTTTGATAGTGTGATGGTTGTTGGTATGCCTGGGCTGGGGAATTTTGTTGATAGTGTTGTGGCTGTTGGTATGTGGGAGTGGACGCTTGAGGACTGCCCACAACAATCTGGACATGCTTAGTGTCAATGGCTCCATTAGTTACAACATTCTTGTTTTTGTTCCAATATTTGGAGCGATCATTGTTACCTCTATCAGGTTGTGATTCTTTATAGTGCTTTATAGCACCATCTTCTACAAGACCTCTTTCAAGATCCATGCCTTTGATTCTGATGTCCTGATAGGTCTTTATACAATTCATGTGCATATGATCTAGTGTTGGTTGTATTTCTGGTTCTGGTCTATTTTCCCTAAAATTTTGTGTTCCTCGTGCTCTTTTCTTTCCTAAGTTAGATGTATCTCATCCTCATATTTTCCCTATGAATTTTCTCGGTCTTCAGGTCAAAATCCACATGAAAAGTGCAAAACCTCAAAACCCTAGGTCCTATTCTAAGCCAAAATGACAAAAAAACCCTAAAAATGTTCATTGGGTTTCTATTTTCGCATTACCTTTTTGAACAACTTAAGTCATGTGTCTTTTATCTTAGTCGCCTAGTTGCTTGATCCTAACAACATATTTATTTTTGTTTTGAGACTTGGCGGAGCCTTCAGTCGCGTAGTCTCCAAATAAAGAATCAAGTCAGCAATCAGCAGTAGGGAAAACAGTTAAGTCAGGATGTCACGTGAAGAAGCCAGCAGTTAGCAAATGTTTATGAGACTTAGCGATTACTTCAGTCGCAGGGTCTCCAAATTGAAATGTAGTTAAGTCATGCATTGAAAGGTTCATGTCGTGTAGTCTCTAAAAGAGATGACGGTTAAGTGAAAGATGCAGAGACTTCGTGACAAACTGCATGCAGTTTGGAATATGAGACAGTCTGGTGGTCGCTGGATTAAAATGCTAAGTCAGTATTTATTCAGCGATTCAAAGCCAAATGATTAAATGGGACACATGTCCATAATGCACAAGATAATGGTTAGTCATGTGGTCTCCCAAAAGAATGAGGTCATTTGGTGATTAAGAGATAGAGTATAAAGTGTTTTGTTGTCGCGTAGTCTCCGAATAATTTAAAGGTATTAAAGAGTACTCAGCGACTTAGGGGAGCCGTCTGATGCAAAGATGAAAAGATCAACAGTGATCGTGAAGTCTCTGATTAAAAGAGCTTAAAGGTAAAAGTGCTCGCGACTTGGAGAGTTGTTTTTCGCGTAGTCTCTGAATTAAAACCAAAAGCCAATGTTGTCACATAGTCTCTGAAAGAATTGTCAACTAACATTTGTAATCAGCGATTGAGCGACCAAGGTTAGTCACGGGGTCTCGTAAAGAAAAATAACATTCAGTGACTTGGAGATAACAGTAAAAGGTGAAGATAACCACTAGTCGCGGAGTCTTCGAATAAACTTTGAGTTAAGTGTTTCATCCAGCGACTTTGATTCCTTTAGTCGCTTGGTTGCTAGAAGTGGACTATGGTTATTCAGGAAAAGAAAATAACATAGTCGCTTGGTCTCCAGAAGAATTAAGGGTTATGAAGTTGGGTCAGTGACAAGGAGATGCTTCACAGTCATGTGGTCACTGAATCTAAAGATTTAGAAAAGGCGACAGTTGTTGACGTGTCAATGTGAAGGATTTGGTGTCCAATGAAAATGTAGAATACTGATTGTTGTATGAAAAGGGTAGCTGAGATGTTTGACAGATAACCAATCATATGAAGACATGTCACCTTCTTCAAATTTTATAAGGATTTTTTTGAAGATACACATATGATTTTGTTTTCCTGTCACACTCATGAACTGCGGCTAGGTTTTCAATTAATTTCACAGCATGCTGAATTGAAAGAAGAATTGATGATTTTTCAAATGATGAGCTATGTACTTGAAATAGTTACCATACAGAGTTGATCGAAAGCTCATTTTCAACTTATCTTGCATTCAGAAATTCAGAGCGAAGAAGTACTAGGTATTTTGTTTTCAGAAAGCAGAAATTGGTCAAGTTGCAGAGTACTCAGTTGATTATCAAGTCTTGAATTATTGAGATAGTGCACAGAGAAGAGTAGTGAGTCCTGAAAGAAGATTTGTTTCAATATCAGTAAAAGAGAGGATTGAAACAAAGAAAAAATGAGCAGAGCGGTCAGTGTGGCTTCAACCAGTGGGAGAAGTGATGAGGTTGATGATGATGCAAAGGGAAAAAGGAATTATTCTGATGAATTCCTTAAGTTGTTGCCGGGGTCCACACAGAATAAGAGGGCCAATGCGAATGTGCTAACAGATGATTACTGCAAGATCAGAGATGCTCACACTCCAGAATCAACAGGTTTTTCTCTTTATAACTACTTCTATAATAATTCTGATAAAGCCATCCCAATATCAAACCCTTGGACTTGTGGTCTAGCTAGGTTAATTGTCCTTGATGTCTATATAGATGTAGACTTGTTTCTAGGTGTGGCCAGTCTCTATGATGTCCTATCTAGGACAATTAAGAAAAATGATGGCACTGTCGTGTTAATTTTGAACAGAAACTCATTTATCCAAGCCTTTGGCTTATATAGTACTATGTCCACAAAAATCAATATTACTAAGCAAGAGGAGAGGTATAGGTTAAAACCTGGTATTGCTAGGGGTGAATTACAGAAACACATGCATAAGGAGGTTAGGAACCATCTTACTCCTATACCTGGTACAACACCCTATTGTTTTAAGGACATGCATTTCTATATCAAATATATTTCCAATGCCCTATGTAGAGTGTTAGGGATAGATGGAGGAGCTGAGAAGATTAATGCTAGAATTTCGATGATGGTACTTGACTTACAAGAGGTGCATTCTAGCACCAGTTATGACTACATACAGTACATCATTGATAAGATGCATGAAGGATTTGTAGCTACATAGAAGAAGATGAAGGATCCCAAAGAGAAGGAACCTAGGTTCTTCCACTATTCCATCCTGATGCATCTCCTCTTACATTTTAACTTCGGGATCATGGATGTGAACAGCTTAAATCCTTAGAGGATTTTCAAGGACAAGCCTAATCCCATTTAGTTTTGGGTTAGGATTTGGAACTATACATCCAAAGATTGTGATTACTGTGCGTTCGAGAACTACATTGTATATCCAATACTGCAGAGCATGGGTATCAACAAGACAAGGCTCCCAATCAAGGTGTTGCAACTACTGAGGCCTTGTGAGTATGTAGATAAGTGGGAGGGAGATCATAACTAGGGAGACTTCTTTCTAGAAGAGAACTTCACCATGATTAGGGTTTATGGATACACACATCCACCTCATATCTTACACTACCATTTGCCATTAAGAGTTGCTACCATGGAATTCATCTGGTAGCTGTTATTAATAGATAATGAACATTTTGCGCTACACAGGAAGGGGACCTTAACCCCTAGGCAGTTCAAGATTTTTAATTTTACCATTGGGAAGGGTGCCATTGATTCAGGCAATAAATGGTTGGAGAGTTGAAGAATGGGGGCAACATCATATAGATATATTGACCCTGAGGGTTTTATGGCAGGAGTCAGAAAGCTTTTATCCCCCACAATCCCTAATACAAATGTTCATTGTACATGTATAGAAGAGGATGCAACAAGAAACCTTCTTGATGAAGATGAAATCAGAACAAGAAGGAATAGGATTCTAGAATTGTTGAATCTGGAAAAGAAGATAAAGAGAAATGGGTTGGCTTTTGGAGGCTTTTACCCTAATTTGCCCTATTTTGATAGGATTACAATCATGATAGATAATTTCTATGTACTCTGTGAACAACTTGACAATGTTTTGGATGAGAAAGGAGCTCAAGAGCCTGAGCATTCAGAATCAGAATATGAAAGTGGTAGTGATGGTGATTATGCCCGTCCACCTCAGTATGATCAGCCTCAACAAGATGTTGCAGAGGCACCATAGTTGCAGGGAGGAGAGGGTCATATTATTGACTTGACAAAAGTCTCTCAGCCAGATGATGTAGAGGAGCCTTCAGCCAAAAGGCAGAAAGTTGACATAGGCCAAACTTCAATTATTAGGCAGGAGAAGAAAAGAGATAAAGTGAGTGCCCTCATTCCTGGGAATAGGGTGTATGATCGTAACTTGAGAAAACTAATTAGACAAGGGAAGAGGTAGCAACTTGATGAAGAGGAGAATATTGAGTTGCCTCTGAAGGCATGCATTGATGAGAGGTTGATAGATCAACAACAATTCCTAAGTGATGACAATTTCATCAAGACTGATGAGTTCAAGGACTTTCTAAGATGGCATAAGAAGGAGCAGATAAGGGCTCAATTGAAGGTTGATGGAGAGGAAACAGTCACAAATGAGGCCTTGTTAGCCTTACAAGCATATGACCCTGACAGTGAAGATGTCTCACCAGATGAGGCAAGGCAAATGGTTTTAAACAGTGGCATTTTGCTTGCTGAAGGCTGGGACTTGGCTTCAGCTTTTATCATTGACCAAATAAGGAAACAACCAGACCTAACAATGGCAAGCGAAGTGCAGATGGGTGACATGATAAAGTGTTTTGGGTATAGCCCAAAGTCTCAAGCTTTTTCCATGTGGAGCCTTTGTCCTAAGGACCACAAACCTCAATTGGTAAACATTCAGGAGAATATGGTGGGCAACCAGATGGTTTGGACAGTGCAAAATACAGGGGATCTAGAGATTTCTTAGATCATGACTCACTGGGCTCACTTGAATGAAGACAAAAAAAAAGCAATTGTCTGAGAAGTGTAGCATTCTGATTGAGGAAATCAATGCCCTAGCTAAAGACAGGGAGTTATGCCACATAAAGATACACCAACAAGATAAGGCAATTGCTGAGTTACTAGAGCAACTTGAGGAAAAACCTAAGGTGGTGTATGTGCCTCCACAAGAGCCCTTGCAAATTGAGGAGAAGGCCAAATCAGAGGAGGTGGGTGAGAAAGAGGATATGGGTGAGAAAAAGAATGAAATAGCCTAAATGCATTTAGATGCATTTTACAGCATAGAATTGACATACTAAAGGATAAGATAGATGTCATTTTGAATGCTTATAACAAGTTGCCCACCCTACACACAGAGATAATAGGGTACATTGCTACTCAGAACCCTTACTTTGTTAATTGGTCTCCTAGGGTGCAACTATTTGAGAAACTTGCCTTTTTGCAGCCCCTAAGGTCAGATTTCCCTGAGGTTGTGACAGAGGTAGAAGATGAGGTTAAAAAGGTTAATGTAGCCTTGTCATTCTTCAAAGGCAAGTTGAACCAAGTAGAGGCTAAATTAAGCATGTTTTCTCCAGATTTCAATAGATTTGTGCCTCCCCTTAAAGGAGAAGATGATCAAGTAAAGGCCTTAGAGGCTTGGAAGAGTGAGTTTGACAGCAGGATGCCCAGTAATGAGGCATTCATTTCAGGATCTGATTTGGATTTGGAAGGCTTCAATAAGATTTTGGATGAGGCTTTCAAAGCGAAGACTGACATCAATAAATTCCTAGCAAATGTTAAAAACATCACCGATGTCAGGAGGGAAAGGCAAAAGGCACAGGTACAAAGCTTCAAGTGGCCTACAGAAGATGAAGTGACAGCATGGGACCTGATGACTAGGCCCAAGAAGAAGAAGTCTGTGGTGGAGGAGGAAGTCCTAGATGAAGAGTAAAAGGGAACACTTGGTGCCTGATCATTGAGCACAGGGAGGTTAGTTATTAATAGAGATGAGTGTAAGTTAGCCTGTAATGGCGGTCACTTGGTCTTGCTGCAACTACCAGAAGCTATCCTGAACATTGTCAGACAAAGGTGCCAGATTCTAGAAAAGGACAAAGAATATAAGATGTTATCCCCTGTTTTTGTCCTCCCACCGCTTCTACATCCTTTTCTTTTGTGTCTTCTGTACTTTTAGGGTTAGGTTCCTTAAACCATCTGAAGCTTGTTGTATCCTAAGATAAAGGATTCCAAGATGGTTAAGGACCTATAAATAGACCGAAATTGTAATAGTTTAGGGAGATGAAATATATTGGAAAATCTGACTTTCTATGAATGATTCACATGTATGTTGAAGATACAGACACAGACACAACTTTTTATGTATTAAAACAGTACCATATCAATAAAATACAGTGCAATTTTACTTTATTTCTATTGTTGTCTCTTTAATTGTTGTGTATGCTCTGTTATGTTTGAAGTTGTAAGGCAATTTTAAGCATTTTAGCTATAAGGTAGCT
>MU220495.1:16682-34694 GCA_018584345.1 Thuja plicata | reverse complement strand
ATGGAGAACAGCCCACTTGTGTTCGAAGGAGATGGTCAAAAACCATTATCACTCCTTGACTTACTGGATATGCTTTTGGTCAAAGAGGACAAGCTTGTCCAAGTGTTAACGAGGATGGATGATTCTAAAAAATTGGTTGAGGATCTCATGAGGAAGATTGTGATAAAAGAGAGACATGGGAATGTATGTTGCGTCACAAGTCCTCTTTTACATACTATTTTTGAAACTTTGAAAATGATAAAATGTGATTACTTGCAACTATTAATGGATAGAGATCCAGCAATAAAATTTGGGAAAGACAAGGAGAGTGAGGTAGATGAGCTATGCCTCCAATTGAGCTTAACACATTACACCATCCACAAAGCTGAAAATCAAACGAGTGGGGCAGCCACTCATGAAGAAGATAACCGTGGTTCAAGGGCACAAGAAATCACACAAATCATTGAAGGAATTCATAAAGTGGGTAGATGTGAAGGCAAGCAATGTGATTCAATCATGTGTTCCCCATCAGAGACTTTCTATGATGAGAAAAATTCTATGGACCAGCAAGTTGATGAGTTTGAAAATTCTGATTTTTATGACAACAGTTGGACATTTTCACATGAGCACATGGTTTGTGATACAACAAGTGAGGATAATTCAGAGATTTCAATTAATGGTGAACCGTCCTTTTATGAAGGCTTTGACATAAGCGAGGGTACTTATGGTGGGGAAGGAAGTTCAAATTTATCCTTAGCATGCTCTGAGGGATTTTTCAGCTTACCCAGAGATTTATCACCCAGCTCTTATGAGATGGCCATGGCCTACATGTTGATTGGTGATTTTACTTGTTGGTATATTCCAGCTATTAATGATTTGCCTGCGTATGTTAGTAGTATATTCGCTGATTCTATTGGGCTTTCAGGGATCAATGAGTTATTGGCAGGTGAGCGGGGAGAACATACATTATGCTACGTTGCACATGAGGTGTCTACATTTTTTATTCAGCAGCATATTGAAGACAGTGTTAGCATTTATGATGTTGGTGATTCACCAACCACTCTTTCCTTTACCCAGGATCATGTAGTTTGGGCGATCGGGGATCTAGGTGTTAATAGTATCTTACATCTGGTGGATTATGCTGTGTTGTTACACCGTTACTGGATTATGATCTATGTGTTTCAGCCTTCTGACACATCAGAGTTTCAGAGATTAGGATTACCTCGTTTTCACCAGGGTGATATGGTGGTGGAGACAGATTGGCCGGATCTGTCATTGTCATCGGTACAGATATTACAAGAGCTGGTCAGTGGTATCTCGGACAGCATACGAGCTCTCATTTGGGATCCAGGTGGAGCATTCCTATGTATTGCCTTTTATCAGGGAGCTAGGTGGAGAGTTTGGTTGCTATCATTTTGGGATGGATATGTTGAGCTACCGTCCTCACTTGACAGTAGAGACTTGCAGTGTCACTCATGGAGTGAGGCATTCATTCTGACTGAGGGTATTGGCACACAGGACAGCAGCACATGGCCGTTGGTGTCCCTTTTTGGTGAGACTTGGGATCTTGGCATTCAGTTATTTGGCACATTGATTCCTATTGTACTGTTTCACCATTCCGAGTTTGGGAAGATGCATACCGGGGTACATCGGCTAAGGAGTAGAACCTCATTATCGAGGCGAGTATGGGATCTTGGGATTTGGGTTCTGCAGGTATGAGCGGATTGCTTGAGGGCAAGCAATCTTTGAGAAGGGAGGCTTTTTAATGCCCCCTTTTTTTTCAGGACATTATAATTCTATTTTGTCGGCTCACTTTGCCTAGGTTTCAGGGGTGAAAAGGTTCTTTACGGGGTTCAGTTCGAGATTTGGCCTAGACAGTTTTGATTTCAGACCCATCAGAGCAGTTTTGGCAGGTTGTTCGTATGCTTACTATTTTTAGTAAGTAAACAGAGCTCAGTATTCTTGGTATCTCAGTGGTTGTTTGGAAGCGTCTCGCCGAGAGCTTTCCAACGAGCTATTGCACGTGCTTATCCGAGTTCATTTTGTCAGTTATTTTAATGCCCGATGATTATATGGTTTACTGACTAAGTGACTATTAAAGTTCATTTAACTTGTCACTTTATTTTAAAAAGGTACTATGTTCACTTAAGTGACTAAAGGACAAAAAAGGTGTTTTATCCCACATTGCCTAAAAGGGCGTTCATGGCATTGGGAAAAGTGATAAAGGTACCATAGGCTACACATTGGAAGATATGAAGAATATAATATTTAAAAACAAATATTAATCTAGGAGCTGGAAACAATGTTTGGTTATCTCTTCAAGGATGCAAACCCTTGAAGAAATATTTGGAGGTTGGACGCAAACCTAGCCTTACAGGTTTTATCTACATTGCCAATCTGACTATTATTGTTGTTTATAAGATTGGATTTTCTGGATATCTTATGTATGGTTTGTATTGTTGTTATAAAATACATGCCAAATTCTGAGCTATATAACATGATTGTACTTGCTAGTTTATTAATACATCTGTTGGATTATTCGAGTTTGTCTATTGGTTCTTTGCATGAACTTGTTTATTGCAAATCGGTTTAAGTTTTATTGTACGGATTTAGTAAATGTCCGGCTAGGGACATTTCACAGTTTAGAGAGCAGGATTACAGAGATAGGTCTGAATTCTATCAGGAAGTGGTCCAGGAGCTTGACAGCATACAACAGATCTATGACTTGGATCGTTGTGCAAGAAGATCTCCAGGTCATGAGGAGTGTCGTAACGAGTTAGACCACTTTCAGTTGATGGATAACTCCGTGTTTGAGATGGATACCGAGTGGACATTTGACAATCCTCTCTTTGAGTTAGATTAGGAGGACACTCCCTATTGCCAGGACGAGGATGAGATGGGTGGCAAGGTGTGGGACCTAGGGGAAGTTATCTGTGGCGAGCCTTGGTCACCAGGATGGAGCAGTGGGATGAGTTCAGACGGGGGGCAGTATGGTTTGTATACCCTCAGTCCAGGAGTGCTAGCTATGTCTGGCGACATGATGGGTGACATACATTTTCTCACGCTACCGCTCGATGGTGTTGTGGATCAGACGGGACTCCTTCAGTACGGGGCTATCGAGTTTGGCATGCTAGTTATGTTGGCTAGTGTGAAGTCATCACATAGCAGTCTACTCAGTATGACTCCAAGCATTGAGAGGCAGTTATGGTGTCCTTATGGTGATTTGGCAATCCCAGCAGGGTTAGTCAGTGCATCACGGTTGGAAGTCTTGTCCGATGGATTTAATAGTTTGCCTTTCCTGCATAGTTATTGGTTTAGGATACAGATTAGAGGGGCAGCTTTATGGCAGACGGATGCTTCCGGTATGGCACTCAGTATGGACAGAGAGCTTCGAGATACTTCAGTCAGTTGGAGTGCTATTGGGCTCTTATGCTTGTGGGATTCAGGAGGAGTTTACGCGTGGTTGGTTCTCGCTTCTGGAACCAATTGATAGGAGGTTTGGTTTTCTCCAACACCTGCTCGTAGAGGCACGGGAGATTCCAGTTGGAGTGAGGTTCTCAAATGGATCAAGTCCTCACTCACAGATGGTAGCAACACCTGGCAGTTGGGCATGATTGGTTTTGCAGTGAGTTGGGAGCCGTGTATTGGATTGGTTTCCATATGGTTATGAGTGGCTTCACAGATCAGAGTCTGATGATTATGCTAGCTACATGTAGCAGGTCGGTGGATCAGCTTCCCTGAGATTAGTTTGGGATCCAGGTATTTGATTGCAGCATGCAGATACTGATAGCTTGAGGGCAAGCAATCTCTGGGGAGGGATGATTCGTAATGTCCCCTTTCTAGGGTACATTATATTGTGCCAGTTTGTTAGCCTTTTCACCTTCCCTCAGCGGGCTGACCGGGGCGTGGTCGTGTTGTAGGGGATGAGCGACCTTGGTGTTTCCAGTTCCAGGCCGTCCGGTGCAGTTTATGCAGGTTTTCGGGGTACTTACTATTTTTATTAAGTCAGCAGGGGGTTCAGGTTTCTCGGCTTTTCAGTAGGTGGACTTGGAGCATCTCGTCGAGAGCTTTCCGGCGAGCTATTACATGACAACATTCTGAGCTCGTTTGGGCTTTTGTTTTAATGCCGGATGATTCCTCACTTATTTATTGTCTCAACGGTCATTTATTTAAAATGACTTGAAGTGAGTTTATAATGAGACGAAAAAGGGCAAACGAAGAGTCACAGTGGGGAAACTGAAGAGCCATAGCTGCAGCCATAAGAGGAGGTTGAGGGTCTCATTTCAGCATGCTTCAGTAGATGAATTTTATGTCTCTTTGAGAATTCGAGTAGCTTCAGCTATCGGATCAGAATTCTAAAATCGGGGACATTACGTAAACCCCACCTTTTAAGAATTTTTAAAGAATATGTAGTCAACCTGAAAAACCCCACCTTTTACATCATAATGTGGGTTATACAACTCCGTTTGATGTCTAAGTTAGCTCGAAACAAGCATATTTCAAAGCGCTATCGACTCGAGGGAAAATCAAGATTAAAAATTGCAAATAAGAAAGAAAAATAGAAAACGACTAAAAAATGGATGAAACGTGTGTTACAATGAGCTTTTTAGGGATGATGAATTATCGCCATAACAATTTATTCAGAACGTTCAAATCATAGAGGATACTCCTACAAATTGACGAAAAATTCCGTGGGGTTGCCACAATTTTGTGATCTCAAAATTGAGGACAATAGGTAGATAAGCTTGGATTAAACTCCCCCATTGCTCAAAAAATGACCTTTTCATTAATATAATGATATTCTAACACATAGGGTCCCTGTTTTATGTGCTCAAGATTTAAATCTTCTCAACTTGGTTCCAACGAGCTATAACACCAAGATGTCCAATATGCAATCACAATAAAAATAATAATGTTAGCCAATTTAATTAAATAATAATCATAATTCACCCATCTTGCGAAAATGACTACAGAAGCATAAGAATCAAAATTTGAGAGCACAGGCGTGATCCTGATGAAGAAAGATGATGAATGAACATGATAAGGTGACTTACTAAAAATAGACGCTCGCTCCAAGATTCTTGGAGCCCAAACCAGAAGCCAAAAATATAAACGGAGAGCATTATTCAACTCATCTGACTCACCTGAGCTCATCGGAACCATCCCTTAACTTACTATAAATATCAAGTCCATCCAATCGGAGCCATAACCATCAACAAAGTCCTCTAATCACCAGTATTAGCCTACAAGGACCCGGTAATAGGCTAAATCCAATAACTTTGATGCTCGCTCAGAATGGGGACATTACAGATGTCCAATTCTTAGTGGGTGATATGGTGATGGTTCACCTAAAGAAGGAAAGGTTGCCAAAGGGTAAGCATAGTAAGTTGATGAAGAAAAGATAGGTCCATTCAAAATTTTGCAAAAGTGTGATCAAAATGCCTATAAGATTGATTTACCACCAGATGTAGGACTATCAAATACTTTTAACATCTCTGATCTCTATGCCTATAGAGGACCAGAGGTGTTGGATACAAGTGGAGAAGCACTACCCATGTGGATAGTGATGTCCTTTGGTGTCTCAAATGCACCAAGGACATTCATGAGGCTCATTAATGAGGTGCTTAAGCCATTCATCAACCACTTTGTTGCAAGTTTTGAGGAGATTGGTAGAGGAGAAGTTGAGGATCAACTTGGACAAGTGTTTGTTCTTGCAGGAGGAGTTGATATTCCTAAGCTTTGTCATCTCAAAAGGGAACCTCAAAATGGATCCATCAAAGGTGGATACCATACTAGACTAGCCCACTCCAAGGACAACAAGTGATGTAAGGAGCCTAAGCCGGCTCTCAATTTGCAATTTATAATTTCGAAGGAAATCTGATAAATATTGAATTCTCCGGTTCAAAGAACAAACACTTGCACTTAAATAATATTCCAGCTCGATCTAAATATTCTAAAATTAAATTCTTTCTTCGGTATTTTCAAATATTCGAAATATCAACTAACCACTATTCAATTGCATTTAAATTAACAACTAAGGAAACTTAATATCAGAATCTAATTCAATCACCAACTATTTTAGTTCCATTAATATAATTTTTTGTGCACCTTATACAATGCCGTTGTTGTTGAAACCCTCAGCTGTAATTGAATTTATACACCAGATTTAATGTCTTCTTATAAAAGAATATTGCCACCTTGTGAATGCGTTTATACTCCAGCTATAACGTCTGGCCCAATAATGAGTGCTACCGCCTAATAAAAGAAAGACATGACTGCAGAAAATCAGTCACGTTAGATGTTGAACAAGGGTGCTGCGTCTAAGGAAAAGAATAGCCACTCTCACTGCTACACACGTGTGCGCAACCTTGACGTGGTTCAGGAAAGATGCGGAATGGTCCAAAAAAACCGCAGGCACTTGCTCAAGAAAGAAGACTCAAGTTGCTGCGCCCAAATTTCTGAATATCCAGCATTAACGTTGATATTATCTTTGGCTTCACAACACTTAATATTTTTAGACCACTCTGAATCGTTAATGCCCTTATTGCATCATCTCACACAAATCGATAATAATACCCAACTATATGATTTGTAAAAGAACTTCGGATTTAATAACTTCTCACTAATTATTAGTATCAAACTTCCAGAATATTAAAACTTCAGCATCAATTTAATTCACAACTTTGCCTGTAGAATTTCAAACTCCAGAAATAAAACTTCTAGAACAATGCTTTCCCTGTAGAATTTCATCCGAGCAAATCCAGTATACCTTAGCACATATCAATTCGAATTTCTTGAAAGCAAATTCGATTTCTGCCTATAGAATTAAATAAAACTTCACCATAATAACTACAGCCTGTAGAATAAATTTCACATAAATCCAGTATACATCAGCACAGATTTAATTCAGAATCAGCAGTGCGAAATTCAACATCAACACGTAATGGCTCAAATCACGAGAAGAGGAATCCGTCCTCGAAACCCTAGCCAGGGCAATTCTTCACAAACTTCAATAAAAGAATGATTGCATAATGAATCATGAAAGTGCTTTTTCGTGCAAAATATATAGCTTTTCCGAAAAAGCACTTTTTAATAATTCCCTTTAATTGGCTTTATTAAATACTCCCACTTTATAATATAATATTATAAAGTCGTTGGTTATTAAATTAAATCATTATAATTTAATTTAATAACACTTTAAAATAAAAGCCACTGAGCCGTCTGACTACAATCATCGAACTTTTGACAAGGCACCAGGACCAACTACTCAGCCAAAAATAGAAATTGCCCTGCCAGAAATGGCCACTGCTAAAAATAGACTTACTGAAAATAGTAAGTCCCTCAAACTAGAGATTCACTGAAACTGAATTCAAAGATGTCTGACGCTCCGTGCACACACCCTGCCAATTCTGGCCATAGCTGAAATTCCACTTACTAAAAATAGTAAGTTGGCCAAAATGACCCGAACGAAGAGCAAACCTAATAATCCGAATCTCTAAAATGAAATCCCTATGCTGGCCCTACCAACTGACCCTCTCTGAACACCTGATTAGCTTGTGAGGGTCGCCAAACCAAGCTAATCACGACGTCTGAAAAATGGGGACATTACAGTCCTCCCTCCCCAAGATTGCTTGTCCTCAAGCAATCGGGAAAACTAAACAACATCACAATCCACCCGGATCCCATGGGTGGTCATATGCAATATCCCAATCCTCACCAAAATCCTCAGAAGACAACACTATCGGAACAAATATCAACATCTGTGAAACTATCTGCAAAGCCTGAACAACTAATATCGCTGAGAACAACTCCTGAAGGCTAACTGCAAATGCTGAAACAACAAACACACCATCAGAACCCAACTCATCTGAAACAACCATCCTGTAAACATCAGAGTTCCGGACTAACCAATACTCACACCCAACAGCATCAAAGAAATAACAGTGACCAAATACACCCGGATCACTGACGACAATCCTGTCACCTGCTAAGCAGTCCTAAGTGTGCGAACACTGCAAGTGATAGTGCTAACCCATCCCAAAACGGATGGTAGGAGATCGGAGCCAACTTAACCCTGCGCGTGTACAAATCATCAACCTGAGGGTCAAAAGAAAGATGGTGAACATGTACCACCATGTAATGCCGGTAGGAACCCCCAAACTCTGTCACTGTCCCACCATCACGGAACTGGGAATCAGTAGACGGCTGTAATTTCTGACTCCGCGTGGCTGTAGGCTGGGTAGGACCCTGTGCAATCTTCTCAACAAACCCCACGTCAAAATTCCTGTGAGGCAGCATAGTAGAAAGGGTCTCTATAATCAAACCAACCAATCGGCGAATAGCACTAGTACCACGGATGAGAACACCGTCAGAAACTTTGTACGAGTCTTGTCGCAAATCTGCACTCTCTAGCACATACTCCATGAACGGTTCAGTGCAATAGAAATTGTACGAAGAAGCATCAACATACTCACCCACAAACCATAACTGATCCCTTTGCAAAGGTGGCACGACCAACTGTACCACGTTGTCATCACTGTGTGAATAATCAATCTGGGGACTCAAATCCGCTGGTATCCCAATTTCATCAATACTAGGTACTCCCAAATCTTGAACATGTGTGTCGGCCACAATAACATGTTCCCCAGTAACAACTGGAGGATCAACCTCACCACCAACTAGTACGATATGCAACTGAACTGGGTCAGGGGCTGGTGTAGACCGCAAACGCTCTAACTCTACGGTCACCTGATGTAATTGAAGCTGTGACTCTTGTAAATCTCGCTGAGTCATCTCCAAGGCTTCAGTAGTCGTTGTGAGCTTCTGGGTAAGCTCACTCACCTACTCCTCTCGATCTAAGAGTGCCTCATAGGCTGTACTCCCCTACTCAACCAGGTGATCACAGTCAGCTACCAACTGCAAATAATCCTGTCTAAGAACCCTGACAGCTTCACGCACATCATGAACCTCTGCCAAAGTAAGGTAACCACCACCGGACTCATCTAACATAGAAGCGCCCCAACCATTGACATCCAACAACAGACGAGCGACGTCAAAATGCTCAAGAGCAGTAGCAATATCTCTCTCGCCAACTCACAACTGACTGGTCACATGGTGACTCTGCACAATAGGCCTCCTATGAACAGTCTCAAAAATGCTGTCCGCACCGTGAGAGAAGCCTGTATAACATGAACTTCCCTCAAGATCACCATCGGCCTGAATACTCACATTGGAGTACACCTCCACACTCTGCATGCAGGCATCTGACTCAACAACATCCCTATTTGACAAATATCAACAGGGGTCACTATTGTAGTAACTCCCTCTACGGACAAGGAAGACCTAGTGGAAACAAACTCCTGCCACTCAGACTCTACCCTGTCATCATCGATGGGTCCCGACAACACTGAATTAGGAAACCCATCTCCACCAACCGTCGATGCAAAATGTATGCCCAAAGTCAGAAATAAAAATCCAAATACACTGCAGCACACATCATCCTCAATCTCAACAACGGATGAATCTAGGATGCTAAAGAACACATCCTCTAACTGCAACTCCTCTACCGAATCAGGCCACGTACACATCTCAATGTCGACCTGTGGATAAGATATACTTTAGCATGGACTGTCATCTGTCAGACCACCTGCAACACTCCCATCCTGAGTGTCGCTACGGGAAAACTCCATGCTCAAATCATCAGCACAGGAAAATATCACTGTCTCCTCTACTGAACCCGCACTGCGACTGGTAACATAAAACTCTGAACTATCAGTACTCAGACTCTCCTCGCAGTCGTCACACACTATCATACATGGGGCATCGTCACCAAGGCAGCTCAAAACATCCTCAAAAGTATCCTCCGATGTGTCCATACTGGCAGTGCTCACACCACCTACAAGAATGTCAACTGCAGGCATGGATCTCTGTACACACGACTCATCGTCAACCTAAACACCATCAACACTGGAGCCCAAACTAAAATCAAGTGTCCCCACTGTAACACCCCGATCACCAAGTACATCACTGGGAGACTCCATAGAAGCCTTGGGCATGTCTGAAGAAGCATCTGCTTCCTGAACTGAAGCAACAGAACTGTAGCTGACAAACAAATCTACAATGACCATCCCCTCTGAAGAAGAATCTGAACAATCAGAGACGACTACAGCATCAACTGCCTCTGCAGAATGCAATGTAACTGCCCTGGGAGCCTCAACCCAGTGATGATCAACACTGCTAACCTCCAGTGGCATGGACACATCCACTGAATCAGGTGCGACCAGACTATCATCAGCACTGCAGATGGAAATAGCAGGTGCTGGACTAGGTAGAGGTACATCAGCAACGCGATCAGCAGCCGGAGAAAACTGAAGTCTTCTCGCCTGCGAACTCGCTGTCGGCCTACTAAAGGCAGAAGAAAAATATCTCGCTGCCCTGTCAATTGTAACCGGATCTGACAATCTCTCTGCAAGTCGCTGCTGATGTAAACTCAATCTCCTGACACTCTCAGCCAATGTATCTAAATCAGCCCTATTCGCTCTACTGCTGTGTCGACTACTGGAACTCGACCTCCTACATCTATCCATGGCTGGGAAAAATAATTACTGATCACTCTGATAATAATCTCATAAAAATAATGATGCAACCAGTCCCCACAGGATGGCAAGATTAGAGCTCTGATACCACTGGAAGGAGCCTAAGCCGACTCTCAATTTGCAATTTATAATTTCTAAGGAAATCCGATAAATATTGAATTCTCCGGTTCAAAGAACAAACACTTGCACTTAAATAATATTCCAGCTCGATCTAAATATTCTGAAATTAAATTCTTTCTTTGGTATTTTCAAATATTCGAAATATCAACTAACCACTATTCAATTGCGTTTAAATTAGCAACTTAGGAAACTTAATATCAGAATCTAATTCAATCACCAACTATTTCAGTTCCATTAATATAATTTTTTGTGCACCTTATACAATGCCGCTGTTGTTGAAACCCTCAGCTGTAATTGAATTTATACACCAGATTTAATGTCTTCTTATAAAAGAATATTGCCACCTTGTGAATGCGTTTATACTCCAGCTATAACGTCTAGCCCAATAATGAGTGCTTCTGCCTAATGAAAGAAAGACATGACTGCAGAAAATCAGTCACGTTAGATGTTAAACAAGGGTGTTGCGTCTAAGGAAAAGAACAGCCACTCTCACTTCTACACATGTGTGCCCAGCCTTGACGTGGTTCAGGAAAGATGCGGAATGGTCCAAAAAAACCGCAGGCACTTGCTCAAGAAAGAAGACTCAAGTTGCTACGCCCAAATTTCTGAATATCCAGCATTAACGTTGATAATATCTTTGGCTTCACAGCACTTAATATTTTTAGACCACTCTGAATCGTTAATGCCCTTATTGCATCATCTCACACAAATCAATAATAATACCCAGCTATATGATTTGTAAAAGAACTTCGGATTTAATAACTTCTCACTAATTATCAGTATCAAACTTCCAGAATATTAAAACTTTAGCATCAATTTAATTCACAACTTTGCCTGTAGAATTTCAAACTCCAGAAATAGAACTTCTAGAATAATGCTTGCCTGTAGAATTTCATCCGAGCAAATCCAGTATACCTCAGCACATATCAATTCAAATTTCTTGAAAGCAAATTCGATTTCCGCCTGTAGAATTAAATAAAACTTCACCAGAATAACTACAGCCTGTAGAATAAGTTTCACATAAATCCAGTATACATCAACACTAGATTTAATTCAGAATCAGCAGTGCGAAATTCACCATTAATACGTAATGGCTAAAATCACGAGAAGAGAAATCCGTCCTCGAAACCCTAGCCAGGGCAATTCTTCACAAACTTCAATAAAATAATGATTGCATAATGAATCATGAAAGTGCTTTTTCGTGCAAAATATATAGTAATTTCCTCAAACTGGAGATTCATTGAAACTGAATCCGGAGATGTCTGACACTCCATGCACATACCCTGCCAACCCTGGCCATACCTGAAATCCCACTTACTAAAAATAGTAAGTTCGCCAAAATGACCCGAACAAAGAGCAAACCTAATAATCTGAATCTCCAGAATGGAATCCCTATGCTGGCCCTACGAACTGACCCTCTCTACACACCCGATTAGCTTGCGAGGGTTGCAAACCAAGCTAATCACGACGTCTAAAAAATGGGGACATTACAAGTGAGGTAAAGAGTTTTCATGGCTTAGCCAGTTTTAATAGAAAATTCATTAGAGGTTTTAGTAATGTGAGTGTTCCCGTAATAGACATTATAAAGGGAGGCAAGAAATGTCATGTTCTGTGGACTCAAGAAGCTGAAAGGGCTTTTGAATATTTGAAGAGGAAGGTGGCATAGCAACCTATCCTAGTTTTGCCAGACTTTGTTAAATTCTTCACCATAGAGTGTGATGTCAGTAATAGGGCCATAGGAGGAGTCCTAAGCCAAGAGGGCAAGATTGTACCCTTCTTGAGTGAGAAACTAAATGAGGCAAAGCAAAGGTACTCCACCTATGATTTGGAGATGTATGCAATGGTTCAGTTGCTAAGGAAATGGAGGCAGTTTTTGTTGCCAAAGGAATTTGTGGCATTCACTGATAATCATGCATTGAGTTTCCTGAATAGGTAGGAAACGTTGAAACACATGCATGTGAAGTGGATGGAATATCTCCAATCCTACACATTCACAATAAAGCATAAGAAAGGGGTATCAAATAAGGTTGTTGATGCCCTTAGCAGGAGCAACCTGACAATCCACGAGATGAGGCTAGAAAATGCGGGGATTCATTCAATCGAGGATATGTATGAGCAAGATGAGGACTTCAAGGAGGCATACAAGGTTTGCAAAGACATGACAGGGCAGTATAATAGCACTTTCTTTGATTACATGTTGCAAGTGGGACTACTCTTCAAGGGCAGTCGGTTGTGTATCCCTAGGGGATCACTTGGACAAAACATTGTGAAGGAAAAGCATTATGGGGGAGTGGCAGGTCATTTTGGATTGGATAAGACCCTTGTTCCAAATTTCTCTTTACACAAATCAATAATATCAAATGCATAATAGAATGAATGAAATGAAATCTCAATCCCCTGTTATAATATTCAATTTTCATTTGTCTTCATCTCCTTTAATTTACTTAAATTTGATTTCTCGTAAAGCAACTTTATGTTATAATTTAAAGATGACATATAACAAAGTCACTTTATTAATTTAACTCCCCCATTGCTCCAAAAATGACCTTTTCATGAATATAATGATATTCTGACACATAGGGTCCCTGTTTTATGTGCTCAAGATTTAAAGCTTCTCAACTCAGTTCCAACGAGCTAAAACACCAAGGTGTCCAATATGCAATCGGAATAAAAATAGCAACCTTAGCCAATTTAATTAAATAATAATCATAATTCACGCATCTTGCGAAAATGACTGCAGAAGCATAAGAATCGAAATCTGACAACATAGGTGTGATCCTAATGAAGAAATATGATGAATGGACCTGATAAGGTGACTAACTAAAAATAGACACTCCCTCCAAGATTCTTGGAGCCCAGACCGGAAGCCAAAAATATAAACAGAGAGCATCATTCAACTACTCTAACTCACCTGAGCTCATCGAAACCATCCCTTGACTTACTATAAATAGAAAGTCCCACCAAACAGAGTCATAATCCTCAACAAAGTCCTCTAATCACCAGTATTAGCCCACAAGGACCTGGTAATAGGCTAAATCCAATAACTCAGATGCTCGCTCAGAATGGGGACATTAGAGTCCTCCCTCCCTTAAATTGCTTGTCCCCAAGCAATCTCATAAAACAAAACACAAAAGTCCACCTGGATCCCAAGGATGGTCATGGGTAATGTCCCTGTCATCACCATACTCTGGTGAAGAAATCATCAACATCAACAATACGAAGAACAACATCTGAAACACTGCACTCAACACTTAAACTGAAGATGCTGCAACARGAACATCACGAGGGAGAAAMTCAACCGAGAGTAASTCAACCAAYAGTCTAGACTTACCCCCAGCCTTCGTGCTAACMAAACTACCATACGAGTCATCAAATGGATGCATTGAAGAACTYTGGAATTGGTAGATGTCCTGAATGTGAGGATCGAAAGTGACACTGCAAGCACTCCTCACTATGTACACCCCTGTAAACTGCTCAGCTAGGCCTGACTCTACTCCTATAAAATCGTCCTTATACTCGGGTGTAGTAATAGGATCCGAAACATCATCATCATCATCATCATCGTACAACACCTGTAAGGGATCGTCATTGAGCTCAAACAACGGATTGTCGTAAGTCATAACAACATCCACATCAAATAAGGTATTGTTCACAAAGTGAACAACACCCATCTGCTGATCTGAGCCATAAAATTGCCAATTGTGAGAGACATGATGTGTAATCTGCTCTGCCTGCATGGACTCATCCCTCATTATCTGCAATAAGTCCTTGTAAACTATGGTCCTGAGTCTTATCATCACCCAATAACCACTCGAGTTGTCATCCAATATCTGATATGATATCCCAAACTTGCTACAACATTAATCATCCTCATAGATAACATCAGTAGTGTCCACATCATCAATGCCAATGTCATTGACCTCTAAAACCTCTGATATCTCATGTCGTTGCCAACGTCACTCACTGGTGTTAGAAATCAGAATTAGAATTCGCTTTAAACATGCAATCTTGAAAACTAACACTTACATTATGTGAATCAAAACCCATAGTGACGTTCACAACATCCTCTACACTTGCCCTGTCATCAATGTCATCAATAGGCTCAAACATAGGACCACTGTCATAAAAATCAGAACCTATGTTGTTAGTAATTTTATTGCTACCCATTGAAGTGGGGCTTCCATTAATGTCGGCTATCATGTCATCAGCATTCCCATGATCATGAGCTCATGTTTCATGGAAATGATAAGACTCAATGCAACTGTCCTCAAGCGAGTCTATCATAGCCACATGCTCCTGAGAAGAGCCTCTGGAATGCTCTCTCTTTTGTATCAAGTACTATTCAAAATTTAAATTCTTCTTTATTGCTTCTGGAAGAGCATCCCACTCTGCAAAGTGTGCCACCATGTCATCAACGAATGGTGTCGGCTCTGTCTCTACACTAACTGCATCTAGCTCAGCCCTCAAGAAAGTAGGATGAAGAGGCCTATCATAAATACCTGTTTGGTCAGCTCTATAATCACAGCTATTATCTGCTCGTGACCTGCGTGATCTAACAGAAACACTCCGTGCAACCTCTATTTCTAGCACGATCAACTGGTAATGCGATATGCTGAAGAGTGTCTGAAAGTTGTTGCAATACATTTCCAACATGATGCCGACCTTCCGCAAAATTTCTAAAAACATCTCAGTCTTCCCTGTCAACAACATTGCCAATATTATCTTTGTGTTTTTTGCCTGCACGATCAACCTGTGGGCCCTGATCATCTCCTCTGGCGGGGTGAAGCTCTACCCCTTGGGACATAATGCATGCTAGACATAAATCTGTCTTCCATAGCTAAACTAACATAACCTCTAAGCTGGCAAGATGAAAGCTCTGATACCACTGTAATGAGCCCAACTGGCTCTCTATTGCATCTAAGCTCTTTTCTCAATTCTAATTGCAATTTGTTTGTATTTTCAACACATAAATGACTTTTGATAATTTCAGCAAATTCAATACAACATTTCCAAAGAGTATGCAATTTATTTTAATTCAATTACTTGCATTAATGCGGAGATAATAAATGAACAATTAATTGTCTTTCCAAGATTTACAAATAATAATTTGATTGCTTGCCAAATTAGTGAACAATACATAAATTAATATGGCACCTTATTATCAAAATGTGGCTGCTGAAGATAATATCTAAACGGTGACTGTTGAAGATTGTGAGACAGCCTGAGAAGAGTCCCACCAAATGGAGACATAACCCTCAACAAAGTCCTCTAATCACCAGTATTAGCCTACAAGGACCTGGTAATAGGCTAAATCCAATAACTTAGATGCTCGCTCAGAATGGGGACATTACAGATGTCCAATTCTTAGTGGGTGATATGGTGATGGTTCACCTAAAGAAGGAAAGGTTGCCAAAGGGTAAGCATAGTAAGTTGATGATGAGGAAGATAGGTCCATTGAAAATTTTGCAAAAGTGTGATCAAAATGCTTATAAGATTGATTTGCCACCAGATGTAGGACTATCAAATACTTTTAACATCTCTGATCTGTATGTCTATAGAGGACCAGAGGTGTTAGATACAAGTGGAGAAGCACTACCAAAGGATGATCAGGAAACTATCAAGGCCCTTTCTAGAACCAAAGCACTTGAGATTGACTATGTTATGGACAAGAGGGAAGGTAAGAAGACTAGGAGGCAAGTCTACCATGACTAACTCATCAAGTGGAAAGACAAGCCAATAGAGGATGCTACTTGGCTGACCGAAGCAACAATTGAGAAGTTGGGATACAAGGTGTCCAACTCTACCAACTCAAGGGATTTGAGTTTTATTGGCCTAGGAAGTAGGGTGCAGGGCACCAAGGCACTCCTATGGAGACATGGGTGATAGAAGAGGGTAGATAGTTGGTAGGATTCTTTTGGATTCCTAGAATGTAATAAGAGACCATGTGTTAGGTCAATTGGCACTTAGGTGATATTATAAGCCAAGTCGCTCAATTGGACCAAAATGTCTAAAATGCTTAGAATAAGTGATTTTTGGTAGGATTTGGTAGATTAGGCTTAGAATGGATGGGTTTGATCCATTTAGGTCTTGCTATGGCATAATTAGAGCCTAGGGGCTTGAATTGCAAATTTGCAATGCAACTTTTGAAAGTTTCTTGACAACTTTTCAAAAGTTGCTCGACAACTTCTGAAAAGTTGTCCAAATGATGGAAATCAGTTAAGAACCCAGAACATGTGGTTCTAAACGTTGTAATAGATTTTTAAATCTATATGGATGATTAAACAAGAGGTTATATCATTATTATATGGAGGCTTTGAAGATTGAATAAGAAAACTTTGAAATTCTGCAAATCTGGGTGGTGTCAGAGGATTGTACGATCCTGTACAGTTTGGTAATGAATGTTTAATGGTTGTTTGAGATAGAAGAGTGAATCAGTGGTTGAATGCTTTTGGTCTGAGGTCATTTGGATTTATCGAACGAAAGTTGTGTCCAAATTGGTCTGGACTAATCTGAACAGCCCTAATTTCTAGGGATTTGCAGAGATGGAGCACTAACTTGTCATTCCACTAGTGGATCCTCATGAAACTGAGGGGAATGCAAGTTAGGGGCATGGTTTTTAAGATTCCAGAGGCTAGAGGCGAGGAGAGAAGGTTTGACCCTTCAACAAGCCAGCCCTAGGTCAAACTTCTCTATGTGTTTGGCCTGGAAAGAAGTGGCTAAGTGGGGATAGTCGGTGTATGGGACCAAGGGGCCCTGTAGTTTGCGAAAGTTGGTCGAATAGTGTGAGTTAAGGATTGCCAAGAGGTTTGGGGGTCTTGAGAACCCATTCTTTCCATTCCACATAGTGTTCCTAGTCTAATCTGGCCAATTAGGCCTGTGAACCTAGCGAGTGTTGGGTGGTACTGGATGAAGATTTGGAAACTAAAGACCAAAATCAGGGTTCAATAGGCTACAAGGATTGTAGGCCTAGTTTGAGAAATCAGTGTTGTGGGTTAGTGGGATTCCTTTTGAGGGTGAATCCTGGCTTGGTAAGGTCTCATATACTTGTCTCCATTCATTGTTGGAAGTGGAGTAGTGATACAGGGTGAAGTGCCTTATAGGGTTCATCTAGTGTGTATACCCGAGTGTGCATATATGATCAAGAGTTGTTCTTAGAATCTTTCTAAGAGTGGATTAGGGGGTTGAAGGCCGTAGATTTGGTTCGTGGCTGCATAGCTCTGCATCACAGAGAGAATATCTATTTGTTCTCCTGTATACAGCCCAAAACCACCAGGGAAGCTCTAGAAGATGAAAATTGGGTCAAGTCCATGGAGGAAGA
>MU220493.1:15580-45668 GCA_018584345.1 Thuja plicata | reverse complement strand
GACTTAATATGGGATAGAGAGGTCTTTGTTGCACTTTTCCAACCTATCATGACATAAGACCCTTAATAGGACAGAAATCCCCTTAAGACCCCATAGTAGGGCCTATTATGACATACATACATGCACGGGGTATGTGCACCAAGATGGGGGACCAAAAAGGTGCCAAACATTTTTTTGGTCCTCCAAAAGCCATAGGGCGCACGTGCTATGGCTTGATTGCCTGAGCCTAAGGCTTTGGAAATCAAAGCCAATAGGGCATGCACCCTATAGGGCATATGCCCTACATAACATTATGAAAAATTCTTAAGGGAGGGAGGAAGAAAGCCCAACAGGCCCTGCCAGACCAATTTCAGCACTAGGCCAATACATAAAATGTAACATTTAAGTATAAGAAATGTAACTTAAGTATAAGTTACATACTCTTCCTTTCTTATACTTAAGTTACATTTTATGTATATACTTCCAAGATGTTTGAGAGTGGTTTCAGCTTCATAGAGTTAAGATAAAGATTCTGGATTTTGAGGGTTTTTAGGAAATTTCAGACTTAGCTAAATTTTGAAGGAATCAACACATTGTTTTGAACATGATTCTCAATGGACTATTGATTATAATCTTAAGCCCTTAACTTGATTAAGGACACTCTTTAGGGTTCTTAGTGGTTGTAATGTATCATATTGGGTCCTAAGTGGTCATAGGTCCCCTTAGGACCCATTACGACCCCTTAGGACACATTAGGGCCTCTTACGACCCCTTAAAACACAGTAATCATCGTAGGACACACTAATGGGATCTAGTGTGTACTAGTGTCTCATAAGGGATTTTAATGGGTTCTAAGAGGTCCTAGGAACCCTTAGGACCCATTACGACCCCTTAAGACCCATTAGGACACATTAGGACTCCTTAGAACACATTAATAGTCATAGGACCCATTAGAGAGAGAGAGGTCCTAGGTCCCCTTAGGACCCATTAAAACCCCTTAGGACACATTAGGGCCTCTTAAGACCCCTTAGAACACAGTAATCATTGTAGCACACACTAATGGGCTCTAATGTGTATTAGTGTCTCATAAGGGGTTTTAATGGGTTCTAAGTGGTCCTAAGAACCCTTAGGACCCATTACAACCCCTTAAGACCCATTAGGACACATTAGGACTCATTAGGACCCCTTAGAAGACATTAATAGTCATAGGGGGAGCACCCCAAATGCTATGTTATGTTTTTTCACAAAAAGCAGGACCACTTTCTTTGCTTCCCCTTTTTGAGGGCCTTAATCTCCACCATTTCTATAAAAAATTAGTAGTTTAGAAACTAGATTCAGAGTAGAACAACTCTTGTTTTCGTCACATTTTTAAATTTTGAGTGTAACTATCCTCAATTTCTCGTTGAAGTTCAGATTTTACTGATTTCAAAAAAAAAGTGGCATCTTATACCCCCTTTTTGGTCCCCCGTCTTGGTGCACATACCCCACATTTAGTTAGATGTTTATATGTTTAAATTTATTTATACATGCTAGCTCTCTCATTCTTATATCCATGATTTAGAATTGTACATGTATAATTTTAGATTTTAATATTAGTTTCCATTTTACATGCACTTGTAATGTACTTGTAATGCACTTTTAATGTACTTCAATTTTGACATTTAATGTAAATGTTACTCCTAGATGGCCACACACGATGTACCTCAGGATGTACCTAAGGATTACCTCAAAGTGATTTACCTGAGGGTCAGACACCTGATGTTGGTCCATACACCATTCTGCCTCACGTTCCTGATATTGTGACCATATGTCAGAGTGCTCGCATAAAGATTGTCCAACTATGAGATTCAGTCACTAGATTAGAGGAGGGTTTGTATAGATATATTTATACTAGTACATTGAGGAGTCTCAAGCATATGATTGCGAGTTTGACATCACATTCTTTATTTACTCCATGAGTTACTAAGACTATTTTCTGAGAGTTGAGAGCTGAGGTCTTGGGCGATGTATCCTTAGAGACGGTCCAGAGTCGTGTCCCTAAGGAGATCATCAAATGAGAGATCTTCCTATTTTATGATAGGAAGGCCAAGGTGAGGGAATATCAAGTTACGTGATGCGTAGTTCCTTAGATAGCTTGCATGATATACCCTCGATTCGTTGCAACACATGGTCGTTATCCTAATAACAACCTGAATCCATTATATTTTTCCCATTACTTGTATGTTGTTTTCTTTTTGGGTCTCAACATCAACTATATAGATCTTCTTGGATATTTTGGATAGGGGCTTGGCAGAGTTGCTAATCGCAATGTGTATTGTAGGGCTAATCGAGTTGTACCTACTCCTAGACAGTTGGTTGGGTAGAGGACTCCGATAGTGGCACCAACGATGGATGCTACTACTGATAGAGTTATCATTTCTTTTTCATACGGAAGTAGTTGACAGGATAGGGTAGATTGCAGCTGCAGCCACCACCATTACTTCTAACACACTCGGAAAATATATTTTGACTAGACCGAGCAAACCGAGATCATCTTCTGAGGAATCATCTAGTACTATAGGCTCTAGTGATGTGGCATATAGAGCTGTAGGTATTCCTACACTAGGAAAGATACAAGTTCTTTGTGGACGATAACGTCACTTGGATGTGGAACTTTATTTTTTGGAGGATCTTCTGTAACATTCATATTTTTATATTACAGGAACGTAGAGGATATTGATAGAGTCTGTCAAAGATTTCATCAGAGTTACAGAGGGCCTTGTAGTTCTTCCAACCTAGGACACGCCATCAAGCCATACACAACATAGTTCATAACACTCTGCACCTACAGATCACTTTGCACCTGTAGAGCTAGTGATATGAGTTGGAGATATATGCATCACAGCTGAGGTCATAGAGGCATTTAATGAGCAGCTACGAGGGTTGAGTGAGATTGACACTAGCACTAATATAATCCATTATGGATATTCTATTTCATCCAACTTTTGACTATACATCACTCCCCTCTCAGCTACACACACCACTACACTCTTCATTACTAGAGAGGTTTGAGACCGGAAATGGTGCAGGAGATGCAGCTTCTGTCGATGACATGTTGGTGCATGTTGATGATCCTCTTTCTCTTGAGACCCAGGTATTTAATTTGCTATCTTTTTAACATCAATATACACATAATCAATTTTTAGTTTATAGTGAATAATTAATTATAGTCACGTACATTCTGATGTCCGTAGATGTAAAATATATTTTAGGCATAGTTAGCGGGGCATATTACCTCTTTTTGTGAACTCAGAGCATGTTTGCATGAGAGATTCAATGGATTCAACACTTACTAGTGGTAACGTAATTTTTAAATATAATTTTAAATGTGTGTACATGTAAGTGTATTTATATATTTTAAATACTTTACATAATTATATATACGCATATATATAACCAATTGTTGTACTAAATTCATAGTGGTCAGTTGCTTCTTCAACACCAAAGGATTCTCTGAAAAATAGTATTCTAATTGAATGACATTTTGATGAAAAAAGGAATAGTTTTCTGCAAAATCAACAACCAATAGAATAATTGCAAGAGGCTAATTATCTCTCAGTGTTTGGAATTTTCGTGCTTGTCACTTCGCAAAAAAATGATGAATGAATGGTTGAATCATTTTTTAAAATTTCTTCATAAATTCTCCAATAGTTATCTCCTCTTCAACATATTCTAACCTTTTAGATTCTTTCCCAAATTTTGCTTCATTCCTTACATATTTGTAACTCTTGCAATTTACCATCTTTGTCACATTAGTGTCTTCATTTTTCAAAGGGAAAATAGCCAAATCAGCACATATTTTACATATTCCTTTTATGCAATTTATTTGACTATCTACATCATCTCTTTTGTTACATAAAATGGATGAGATGAACTCACTTCGTCTACTAGGTGGAGCATTTTCAAAACCATAAGTGTCATCTACAAACTTTTGGAAAACTTGATAGTGGAGATCAAATTCAATATGATAAAAATAACAACATGTTTCAAACACTTTGTTTGTCCTCACATAATATTTTTAGAAATCATTGTGAAGATTGTTAGAATTTATTGACATTATGTTAATTTTTTTCATTGATGGACGAAATAGATAATTAATTACTATCATAATTACTATCGGAAAGAAGGAAGAGTTATCACAATATAGAGATCGATTTTTGAAAGCCGACCACTATCGGTCGTTAGGAAAATCATGATGCAACCGACAAGAGGAATAAAAATAAGATGGTTTATGGGAAGATCTAAATTAAGTTTTTTACTAACCCTAAGATCAAAGGTTACGAATGAAAGACAAAAGAAGGTTATTTAAAGATAAAAGGATTAAGGAACATATTAGAGTGAGTTGTTGAAGATAAGTCATTATGAGGAAGATTTTGAGAAGAGAAGAGAAGAACATAGAACATAGATTGTGAGCTTAAGGGATCTGAAAATCTTTACAAGGAAGCATATACAGGTCATTACTATCTTGTAAATGATCATAATAGTTTCTACAAGGTATTGTATAATCCCTTAATCGAGTAGTCTCTACCAAGACTGATAACTTTGTTATTATATGAACTTTTGTAAATCCTTTAATATCGTTAATGTTGTATAAGCATGATTAAATCTCTTAATAGAGTCATTCTAACAAGACTAAAGATACACTTAACAATGTATCAATCGCTCCTAATCAGGTGAGTCTCTTAGAAGGTGACATAGTGTAGCGCTAACAAGAAAAAACAATTATTTATAGTAAAGAGTTGTGTGTGTCATCCCCACCGTAATTTTTCCCTCTGACCAAGGGTTTTTGCGTGCCCAAAAATTTGAGTGTTATGGGTGTGAATCTAATTGTGTGATTATTGTTATTTAGTTTATGATTTTAAGTTACAACATATTGGCTATACTATGGACACTATCGATTAATGTTATTATCAGTTAATGGTTAATTTTTTATAGTGAAAAAGTATTACAAGTTTGTTAGTACTGATTTACCCCCCCCCTCTCAGTACCTAATCTTTCCAATAAAAAATTGGTATCAGATCTTAGTTCTCTAGAGGGAAGTTTAAAAACTTGTGAGTAGATATTGGTGTATGGAGAGATATAAGAGAGAGAAGAAAATGGAAGAAGCATTGGATGAAGCCTTGGAACATGTTGAAGATCTAAAGAAGAATTTGAGACAGTATTTTGCCAAAAGAAATGAACTGTCAGAAAAATTGTAGATAACACTGGATAATATTGAAGAGCTGTCAGAAAATAGTACAAATAGTAAAGAAGCTGATGCAACAATTGAAGAATTGATGGAAAGGAACACTTCCCTGGAAGATGATCTAACTGAAGCCCAAAAGGAACTTGAAATTTAAGCTATAGGGATGACTGAAGTATTGGAAAATATGTGAACAATAGAAGATTCGCAAAAAAGATCTTGAAACTGTAAAAGAAAATGTTGAGAAATATATCAAAGACAAAGATGCTATCATTCAGAGGTTACAACAGGGGAACAACACATTGAATGTATTTCTGAATACTACAAACAAAGAAAATAGACTGATACTTACCAAGAATGAAAATGTGAGAAAGGAAGTGGAGACTTTGAAGAAAAATATTAAAGTTGAGAAAGAGGTTAGTGAAAGACTCAGTAAGTGTGAGCTAAGAATACAGAAGGTTGACGAACAATTCAAAAATTTGAAAAGAACAAGAGACAAAAATAGCATAGGATATATCGGTGACAGTAAATTTGAAATCGGTGAATCATTAATATGGGAAACTGAGAATCAATCACAAGAAACAAAGAAGCCTATCAGCACACATGGTAAGAAACCTACATGCTACAATTATGGAAAGTTTGGTCATACATCAAATGTTTGCAGAAGAAAACCAGTGAACACTTCAAGACGTACACAGTTTCATGGATATTGCTACAATTTTAATAAGTTTGGACATCAGGAAAAGGAATGCAGACAAGGAGAAAATACCACATCATCAGAGGAAAGATTTTCAGGCTGCTGTAACACATGGAGTCAATATGGACATAAAGATGAACACTATAAAATGAGAAATCCAAGAAGAAATCTAGGACCATGGAGATCAACATGAATGGTATGTTTTTTTTGTCATAAGCATGATCATATTTCACAAAATAGTTGGCATCGACAAGACATAAATGAAAATAACAAAAGAAAAACAATAGTGAATCAGGATCAAGTGAAGAATGATATGAAGAATATTTGGGTCAAGAAGGAAGAAACGAATGAGAAAAAGGAAAACCCTCCAACCCCAAGTGTGGAGGATTCATCATCAAACTAAACAAGTAAGTTTTTCTTAGGGACTTAAAATAAATTGTTAAATCTATTTGTCCCTTTACGAAAGGTTATGATTAAATGTTATATCAACATGAAAAGATGTAGTAGAATTCATACTGAAATTAGTTAGTAGTAGATATTATTGCTTTGTCATTTTGAAGAAATATAGCTATCGGTGGAAAATTTACTGTTGAGAGCATTTATTATTGTAATATCCGTTTGAGAAATTTTTGGTTAATAACAAATGTGTTGACGCTATTCATTTTCTACCCTACTTTTCAGAAACAATCATTTGAGCAGCAATCTGAGAATCAAGAGTGATCTATTGCGAAGTATTATCAGTGAGAAATTAATGCAGAAGTAATCTTGAGTATATTTGTACCCTAGCTAGAAGAGTTACAGGAAAGCCCTAACGAAAGTCTTAGCGAATGTTGGAATTTTTTGAGAACAGTGTGCAGATGAAGATAGCAAAATTGGGAAAGAATTATGATTTATCAGAAATGGTGCGAACAAAATTATATGCCAATATGAAGAGATTGAACAAAGATCACAAACAAGAGGTTAAATTTGGATCATTACTTATTTGTTTGTATTTCTATGTTAATAATTTATTTCCTGGTATAGGTGAAGTAAATTGGAGCACTGATAGACCAATGATTCACCAAAAAAATGATTATATTGAGAAACTAGGGAATGAATTTAATAAGATAATGTGGGGATACTTCAAGGAATTTCAAATCAAAATGCAAGAATGCTATCAGATACCCTCATCGGTAGTAGCGAAGTATAGTGATTCTATATGTTTTCTAGTAGATTCTGACACTTGTCTGATTCAACCTATGGAACCAAGGACATCTTGGGTCCCAACATTTGGCAAGCGGGTGCATGGATCTTCTCATCCAAGAATTCATACTGCGTTCCATCCCAAGAAATTTCTAGAAGGGATCTAATGGTGGCCATTGCATTTGTTGCCTTGTTTTGTAACCTGGGCACCTGTGTGATCTGTAAGCTTAGAAATTGCTCTTTCATTTTGTTCACCAATTCTTTTTAGGGTTGCACCTTATCATCTTTTGTCTGGAATTCATCTAGGACTTTCTTTATGATGATTTGTGAATCTCAAAATACTTTTAGTTCTGTGATATTCCATTGGATTTCCATTTTTAACCTGGAGATGAGTGCTTCATACTCTGCAATGTAGTTTGTGCAAGGAAATCCTAATTTGAATTATTTAGGAATGTAGTCGCCTTGAGGAACGACAAATAGGATTCTTTCCCCTAACCCATGAGCTATATAAGATTCATCAAATGAAACCTTATAAGTGTGTTATTCTTCGACCATGCATAAATATTCATCCAGAAATTCCATGACTAAGGGGTATGCATCTAATAGTGGTGCTTCGACTAACTGATATGCAATGACTTGTCCTTTGATTTCCTTTCTACCCACATATTAGATATTGAACTCATTAAGGAGCATCACCCATTTAGCCATGTGGGCTGTAAGGGTAGTTCTAGATAGTAGATACTTGAGAGGATCCACTTTGGATATGAGCTTTACAGTATGACTGAGCATATAGTGCCAATGCTTTTGAGTGGTGAAAACCACTTCTAAACATGCCTTTTACATAGGTGAGTAGTTAAGATCATACCCTACAAGTGTGCGGCTGGTGTAGTAGATAGCTCTTTCCTTTCCATTGTCATTGAGTTGAGAAAGAAGCGCCCCAATTGTTGTGGTAGTTGCAGATATGTACAAAATGAGTGTCCTTCCAGGAGTAGGTGGTACTAGAATGGGCAGATTTCTAGTTATTCTTTGATCTTTTCAAAACTTCTCTCACATAAGGGATCCCATTTGAAATTGGTGTCCTCGCGTAATAGATGGGTGAAAGGTTGACATTTATCAGCAAGTTGTGAGATGAAATGGTAGACATAATGTAACTTTCCTCAAAGACTGCATAATTGCTTGAGTGTTTTTGGCAGAGGCATTCCCTTAATGAACTTGAATTTATTTGGATCAATCTCTATGGCTCATCTTGATACTATGAATCCTATGAATTTTCTAGATGTAACTCTAAAGAAAAAATTCTTTGGGTTAAGCTTTAAGCCAAAATGATGGAGGCAGTCAAATACACATTAAAAAACATCTAGGTGATCTTCCCTTATTTTTAATTTAGCCAAGACATTTTCCACATAATCTTCAAGGATCTTATGAATCATGTTGTAGAAGATGAAAATCATGGCTCATTGATATGTGGCCCTTGCGTTCTTCAAGCCAAAAGGCAGTTGTAGCATAAGGTACCCCATGGGGGTTGTGAATGGTGTCTTGTGTTGATATTCTTCTATGATGTCTATATGATTATAGCTAGAGAAACCATCCATTGGTGACAGCATCTCATGTCCTGCTAGGAGGTCAATGATCATGTCAATGTTTGGCAAGGGAAAATCATCTTTAGGAGATGCCTTGTTGAGGTCTCAAAAATCATTACATATTCTGATTTCTTTGGTTGGCTTAGAAAAGGCACCATGTTGGAAATCCATTCTGATTAATCAATAGAAGGTATGATCTTAGCCTATAATATTTTTTTAAATTCTGCTTTGACTAGTAAGGCCACCTTAGGGTGCATCTTGTGAATCTTTTTCTTGACTGGCTTGGCATTTGGATCTACAACAAGATGATGCATGACTAGGTTAGGATCTTACCGAGGCATGCGAGAGTAAGACCATGCAAATTTAATTTTAGCTTCTTGGAGGAGTGTGGTGAGAGCTACTTCTTCGGCCTCTGATAGTGATGTTTCTATATAGGTGATGCATCGACATTCTTTCATTCCTAGATTAACGGGTTTAGTTTCTTTAATTAAAATAGATTATTTTTTTATCCTATAATCATGAATCAGAGGAAGAGTAAAGTATTCATTACCCTAGAGCCTCATAGAGGTTCACACTAGGGGATACACCCTTTGTTTTTACTTTTTTGGAGCCAGATAGTGCCCTAGAGGGGTTTTCACTAGGAGACCCATATTTTTATTTTGTCATTTTTAATTTTATTTTTGTGGCTAAAGACCTCGTCTTCCCCAAAATATGTCTTTGGGTCCAATTTGTATACATGTGTTGAGTTATGCCCCCAGTCATGTTGTTGTTCTATTGCCCCCATGAATCTTAGTAGCACATCCTCGCTTTGGAACTCATTGATATGTGCAATACTTGGTTGGTCCTAGTCTATGAGTTTGGGTTAAATGAGTGGAAGGTCAATGAAGTTAATGGAGAGTTGAAGAAGGACATAATTACCTAAGAAGGTTTCATCATCAAGGATATCATCGTAGGATCTCTTAACTTCCTCTTTAGGGATGTCTTTGACTTCAACAATTTTTCCAAGGGTACTATAGTAGGTATAACTATTCGTATTGGTGCCCCCAGTTGCTTCTAGGCCAAAACCTAGGCCTTGGTTTCTTGGTAGTTGGGGAGGCTCAATGGGAGCCCTCATACTTCTCTCTTTGAAACCTAAACTGCATCCTTGGTAATTCCATCATTTTTGTATCCAGCTTGTGATATTTAGGGTATTTCTCTTTAAAGTAACCAATGATTTTATTGTCATGGGTTTGATCACCTTGATACAACCATTTGTTAATGCCTAGTTCCATTTCTAGGTTGTTCAAGATCCCATGGGATAAGAATGTAGAGGATCCAATTTTTCTTGGTTGTGGCTTATTTTTCTCTGGTGATCCTTAGTGGGATGGGTGCCCTTGAGTATTTGAGTCAAGGGTAGGGCTCCAACTACAAATGCATTTGATAGGTTGTATGCCCCACAACCTTTGTTGTTGATCTTGATATTGGAGAGTGTTGAGGCGAGAATGGTTTATGAGTCAATGTAGGTTCAAGAGGAGCTGGCTAATGTGGTGCCAATGTTAATGCCTGGGAAATGATTTGAATTTTGGAATGAGTCTTCCAGCGCACGACAGTACACGAAGGGTTGGGGATAAGCGTGGATGGTGACTTCAGCTCTATTATACGAAAATTTGATGCACTGGAAAAATGTAGATGGAATATATTTGATGGAGTGGATCTATGATATGACCAAGGAAGATATTATATGGTAGGTCAAGATAAAAAAAACATGGGATACTATGTCTTGTATTATTGGGCCCAACTTGATGGGCGATGAGATGGTACCTTTAGAGGTACATTCTAGATTATCATAAGATTTGATAGTTATGACATCATTTTGTTGGAAAGTGATCAATTTTTTTTTTTATGATTCCCTTTTTGGTTGTCATTTATGGAAACACATCTGGCATATAGATCGATTGATCTAGAGTTAAGTTTTGGTTACTCTATTCTAAAATCGACTAAGTATAGAGAAGAAATACAGAGGTATTCTAGGTAGCAAAGATTGAGAATGACAAGTTATGATGTGCGAGATTAGAGGGAGATACTATGGAATATGCATTACCTTCATCTAGGATCAATTTCATTTTGGTAAAGTTTACTGAGAGTTACAGTGAAATAAAGACAGGAGATAGTAACAGAACAGTGATACAGAGCTGTTGAACTAGAGCGATGATTTGGGGAGTATGACACGGATTTTTGGAAAGCTAAGATAGATTATGTTTGTTGATAATCTATATTTTGATTATTTAAGAGTGCCAACTATGTATTTTATATTTTCTTTATTAAATGTATTTTGTATTGAGAGCCGACTATGTAATATCTAGCTAAAGAGCCAACTTGGAAAAGACTGAGAACACTGTGTAACATAAATATATTGTAAGAGTTGTATGCTCAGTTGGCCCCTAATAGGGTGTTGTATACCTTTAACAAGGTTTTTATTCCTCTAACAAGGAATTTTACTATGTAATATTCAGCTCCTAATAGGGCTAGGTCTCCTAACAGGGACACTATTCTTTAGTGCATGCTTGTGGGTATCATCCCCACTGGGATTTTCCCTTGGACAGGGTTTCCTTGACAAAAAATAATGGTGTTATGAGTACTATGTTATTTTTTTATGTTCCTTTGATTTAAGTATGCTTATGTTTTATGTTGAATTGGTTGAAAGTTTATTTTAAGTGTTGTAATACTGATTCACCACCCCTCTCAGTATTACCTAATCCTAACAATTAGAATCTGATTTTTTGGCCCTTGGAGAGAAATCTTAATAGCTTAAGGGAGATCATAATGGATTCAGATAATTTATAGGAGAAATTTGAAGCTGAACTTGAAGACCTTGATAAAGTTAAAGCTAAAATGAAGACTTGAGATTCAATTTAAGGAAAGTAGATGGATTCATACAGAAATTGAAAGAGAAACTTGAACTCTCAAAAAGTCAGAGACAAGATCTTGTGGTTCAGATAAAAGAAGACTCACACAATGACAATTTAGATAAGATAAATCAACTTGAAAAAGAGAATGACACTCTGAAGCTTGAGAATAAAGGAACGGCTAAAGAAATTCAACAAGAGAAAGATGCTAAAGACAAGATTGAAGAATCTTTCAATAATGAAAATTTTTTGATGGAACAAATGAAGAATGAGACTGACCACTATAAAAACAAGTATCTAGAATTGGATAAATACAATTAGATCATAAAATTTGAACTTGTTGAAGCAAAGAGACATATTGAGAAACTTCACTCTAGTAATGATTTGATCGATGAACAAAGAGACAAACATAAACCTAAAGGTGATATGACTGGTATTGGCTTCAGTGAAGCTGAATGCTCAAAGAATCAAGAAGAGAAACCAAATGGGAAGTTTGATGCAGAAAACCTACTCTTGAAGAACCTAAAGAGTAGATTAGACCTTTCAGAGGTAGATGCTTTGGTTGTAACAGGTTTGGACACATGAAAAGAGACTACAGAGGTAATGTCCCCTTTAAGACTTTTTTTGGTTATTTTTTTAACTGTAATACATATGGACACAAGAAGGTAGAATGAAGGAAACTCAATCAATCTGGATATAGACAAGACAATAAAGGAGAACATACTGTAAAACCTACATGTTATAGATGTAATAAAATTGGACACATTGCAAAGTTTTGTAAGTTGCAAGTAAACCAGGATAGAAGACCTCCTATATGTTACAAATGCAACAATCCAGGTCATATAAAAAAGTTTTGTAGGTATAATGGAGTAAACCATAGAAGAGTACCACCAACTATGAATACACAGAAGAATGGAAATGATATTGGTAAGAGAGTTGCAGATTTAAAAAATGACTTTGAAAAAAATTTCAAGAAAGTAGAAGATAACATCTGTGGAAAGATATGGAAAATTACTTGGAGACAAGTGATATATTGGTTCAGGGAGAGATAATAGATGCTACTGGATCTTTGGCTGATGGTAACAAAGCTAAATCAACCTAATTGGATGATCATGGCCTTAGGGGGAGCATTGGATAAAGATATCAGAATATATCCCACCCCTTATTATGTGGATTGAGCCCTAGTGAGCTTAGTGGTGATCATGATCGACATCATGGAACATATATTTAAGAGTGAAACATCAGACAATGCATATATTTTGATCGTGAGATTTATAGTCGACTGGACATCATTGGGTAATGTGATCTTATAATGACTTAACATTTTATAAAGCACCTAATGATTATCTATTTCCTTACCATTTGATGAAGAGAAAGCTAAGGAGATTAGAGAGAAAAGAGATTCAGACTATCTAGCAATTACCTTGTGTGATCGATCGAAGCAAATACTCAGATTTTAGCATGTGATTTAGGTATTTACATCAATTACTTATACATAAACTATGGATACACCTATGATATATGATGTTAGGGATAGACCTGGGTATAAATTCAAGAAACATTCTTTCAAATCCCATGAAGAAGATCCTGAAGGAGCATTTTCTCAGACCCCTCTCGATGTATTTCATGTAGAAGACATTCATTGCAAATATGACATACTGGGTATTGATGACATTTCTACTGAAATAGAATACATGACTAATAATAAAAATATGATAAATGAATTCAAACATGTTAATGAGTTAAACATTATGAAAATTTTGGATTTATACTAATTCAGCGAAGAAGAATGGATTAAGATATTATTGACTAGAGTTCATGATCAGTTTATTTGGATAGGCGAACAAGCTGTGAAGGTATGTAGTGACTTGATACATGAGATTACTGGATTGGACAATACTAGAATAATCCCTGTAGAAGAGAAACATGTTAAGAAGCAAGTTGAAACCCTAATGCATTCAAAATGGGATAGGCGAGCGATGAGAGTGAATGACATCTTTCAGCAGCATGTGAGATTGATTTCTATGATACTTGGTTAAAAATTCTACTATAGTAGTAGACCTAATTATGTATCTGCTAGAGTTATTATGATGGCCTACATAATGGTGAAAGAAAACACAAAGTATAACCTATGCGAAGTGTTGGCACAATAGTTTTTGGAAAATGTGAAGCTGATAAAGAAAGACAAATCCAAAGCCTTCAAATTTGGTTCACTGCTAATGCATATGTACATACACATTGACCACAGTTGTCCACGAATGCACCCTAGTGGTTGGAGAAAAGGGATACCTACTGGTATTCATTTTTCACAAAGTTATCAAAGACATAACAACACATGGGTTGATGGAGAGCTATTTGGTATGATGAAAATTTTTCAGAGGCAAATGAAAGAAAGATACAGGATTCCTGAAGATTTAGTTCAGAAATATAGGGATACAATCTGTTTCATGGTTGAGAATGATTGTGTATGCTTTGAGGTAGTTTTTCCAAGAAAGAAATGGTGTTATCCTATGGGATATGAAGTGAGTTCAGAAGTACAAACCATGCAGATCGAACATGTTCTAGCATCTGAGATAGATACATCTGAGAAGAGATGGGGTACCTATGAAGAAAAATCAGCTAAAGTGAGAGAAGAACAGACCAGAGGATTGAGGAAAAGAAGAGATGAAAACATTATTCATGAATGCAGAGTTACGGCAGGATTGACTGAGGAAGAGTTGAGGGAAGTAAAGAGGAAACTGGCAGAATGATCTTCTAGATTGGAAATTGCTAGTACTTCAACCCTTCCATATCTTGGAGTTGTGATAACAACTGCTCCACCTACTACAATCATTTATATAGACACCCCTTCTTCATCATAACAGACCTCGCAAGTAGTAAAAATGGTTCCTAGAGTGAGCACTAGATCCTCCAGGCATAAATCACCACCTAAAGAACTGAGGACTATGAGAGAAGAGAAAATATCAGTAAGCGATAAACCTGTATGGAAACCAGACTTGAAAATGATTGAGAAGAGAGCAAATGAGTAGGGAAAGTCTGTTACAATAGAAAAATATTATGACATGTATGAAGAAACTGAGAAACTTAAGATTGAAGATATTGTAGTAAATCATTTACTTGTGTTTAAGAAGAATCTATTGGAGATTGAGGGCAGTGTACCTGAAGACTTTTATTACACATGGCAGAACACTATTTAGTTATTGCATAAATCCTATTAGGCATGTTCAAAACATTAAAGACATTATTGCCAGGGATAGGGCAACCTTGAATAGTATGATGGACAGTTGTGAGACCTCTTCAAAATACATAATAGAGTTGGACAAAGAAGTAACAAGAATTTTGGCTAAACTAAGTTTTGTTGATGATTAGTGACCAACACTTAGTCATTTACTTAGGCAATTTTAGTTGGTTATCACTATGGCCGAGCTAAACATTCAAGGCCGAGCAACATTGCCAAGCAAGTTTTAGGTTACCAAGTTACATCATGCCAAGCCGAGTAGAATATTAAGTGTCGAGCGACAGAGATGTTAAGTGCCGAGCAGAATAATTTTTTCATACATGTCAGGATTGATTCAAACTTTGATGTGAAATGTTTAGGCCGACTTGTATGAGATTTGGGTCGATGTCATATGTACGCATTTAATGTTTGTCTACTGAGTTAATTACACATTTAATTGTTTTATACTATGCATGGCATGAAGCCAATCAGGAAATCAGAATGCCTTAGGGGCATAAATAATAGATCCTGATCGTTGATCTAGATCTCGCTGCCAGATCCGTAAAGACATATAAGATTTCTTCTAACCCTAAAAATAAATATACAGAGAGAGATACAACATGAGAGAGAAGGGTTGTTGTGTTCATGAAAGATGAACATTGAGTTAGTTTGAGAAGAAGCCTAGATCAAGAAGAATAACAAAGAAGTGAAGAGCAGAGTAAAGACATATCAGATTGTGAGATCACATAAGGTATTGGAAAGAGCAGATCTGTCATCAGCATCTGAGTGCATAACGAAGGATCACTCCTTGAAACATTCTAACAAGTGTATCAGGTGAAATCTCTTAACAAAGTGGTTCTAGCAAACCGTTTTAAATCTCTTAGCTGAGTGCTTACTTTGCTATAAGTTGAAATCCTTTGACAAGGTAGATTGTAAAGATCTTTAGTTCTTAACCAAACAGACCTTTAACCAGGTAGATTGCATTTTGTAATCAAATTTTAGCCCTAACAAGCACAATTTATTGTTGCAGTAGTGAAGGTTTTGTGGGTATCATCCCCACCCCAGTTTTACCTATTTGGGTTTCTGGGTTACCAAAATTATGTGTTATGAGTTATATATTTCATGCTGTGTATACTATCTGATGTTAGGTTAAATTAATATATGTATGAATGTGGATCAATTTTTTTTAAGTGGTTAAGTTTTAAGATCTGATTCACCCCCCCTCAGTATCTTGTTTTCCCATTATTGTACTTCAAACAATTGGTATGAGAGCACAGTTCTCCTACAAAAGATTTTAATCAGCTTGTGAGTACAGATCTTGAGATGGAGGTTTACAAGTTGGGTAAAGTCATTCAGAATCAGAAGATCAAGATTCAGCTAGCATTACATCAGCTTGAGATAGCAAGATAGGAATTGAAGAAATTATTGATAGCTAGGAAAGATTTGGCCAAACAAATGAATGATACTCATTACCAGGAAGATGACACTACAAATCTATTTCAAAATGGACATTCTACTGAGAGCGATGCAACAATTGCAGATCTACTGGAAAAGAACAATGTACTATGTGAAGAAGTCAGAAACTTGAAAAGAGAATAAGAAATGCAGACAGTGAGACCATGTGAAGCAGTGGAACAAAAGAAGAAAGCTGAAGATGACAAAGCTATGGCAGAAGAAGATAAAAGAGTGATAACTGTCAAACTTGATGAAAAGAAACATGATGTGCAAATGATCACAATCAATCAAGTTGACATGGAAAATCAACTGCTACTTGCAAATCAGGAGATTAGTAGGAAAGATATAGAAATGATGAATCTAAGATCTAAAAACAATCAATTGAAAGATGATTTGAGATCTGAGAAGGAACTGAATGAAAGGCTGAATAAACCTAATGAAGATTTGACTCATTTTGAGAATCTGATGGAAGCATCAAGAAGACCAAAAGATTCTTTTCGATTAGGTCACACTGAACCAAAAACATCTACTGAGAAAGGGGAATCATCTAAGAATGGTGAAAGGAGGAATGCAAAGACAAAGCACAAAAAGCCAGTTTGCCACCACTGTGGAAAACTAGGTCATACAACAAACATTTGCCAAAGCAAGATAGGTAAGTCCAATCCTAAACCTAAGTTCAATGGTTACTATTTTAATTGCAAGAAATTTGGACACAAAGCACATGAATGTTGGGCTGAAGCAAGTGATGCACCTCCCAAACCAATATTTAATGGTTATTGTTACAAGTGTCAGAAACATGGTCATAAAGCACAAAACTGTAGATCCAATGCTAAATAGCAATGGACATCAAAGACACAAACAAAAGCACCTAGGAAAGGCAACACTTACAACTGGGATTATAATACAAGGAAAAGTTGTCATTACTGTGAAGAATATGGACATGCACCTGAAGATTGCTTGAAGACACATTTCAGAGGGAAATCTAAGAGTTGGATGAATGGAAGAATAGTCTGCTTTAGTTGTTTGAAGATTGGTCACACTAAGAGAGAGTGTAGGACAAGAGTACCTGCTCCTACTATTGAGGAAATAAGAGCATAGATGAACCAGACATGGGTAAGGAAAATAGAATCGAGTAGCAATGAAACCACTGAAGCCGAGGTCACCCAATCCAATAGATCAGGTGATCACACCATCTCTAACTGAGCAGTGGAGGTATGTAAGGAACTACATTTAAATTTCAAATCTTACATCAGTTCCTAACATGTAAATGTGCCAAAGTCCATATTTGCATATGTTGAGATGCACCAGGACATGTTTATGACAAGTACCGAGAAGAGTTATAACAGCATTATAGGTGCCGAGCTAGTTGGCTAAGTAATTTTTGTAAGCTGAGTGGTATGCAAGTTGTTATAGTCAGCCAATGACAGCTGGTTTGCACTAACCTAACAGACAGAATATTTATTGCTTACCTACCTTGACCTTTCAAGTTTATATAAGGATGAACAGTTTATTCTTTATTTTACCTTGTGATTTTCAGTATTCACAGTGCGATCAAAGAAGTTGAAGAACTGATCTTAGTAAAGTTTGTTTCAAAAATCTCATCAGCATGCCTTCGGCAACCCTAAGGTGAACAGTGCGGAGTGTTACTTAATGAGGGACCCTGTTCTTCATTTTTGAACCCTAATTTTAGAGATTATGGCTGCAAGTTCTTCCACACTAGTCAAAGGAATGAAGGAGGAGCTGAAACAAATTAAGCTAGTAAGAAGTGATGCATGTGCACCTCCTAACTTTCGAGTCATTCCCGAAAGCACAATTTTAGGTGATCTGAATGGAGCCCTCTCATCTATCCCACCAAAGGTACTTATGATCCATGATGTTAGATCTTGTTACATGGTTAAGGTTGGCGAAGTATGTGATAGTGAATTGAGGAAATCCTACAACAAGTTATGCGTAAATGAAGTTCTGAAAGAAGAATTCAAGAATTTAGCCGACAAAGGGTTAACTCGTGCCCTATATTTTTCACCAGACTTGAAGGATGAATGGATCAAGGTTGTTCTAAGATGAGTTCATAATATGCATATGTGGCTGGACAATGGACCAATTAGGATCACTAAAGATATTATTCATCGAGTAACTAGATATCCTGTTATTAGTGGAAAGCGAACAATGAGAGATCAAAGTAAAGAAGAGATAGCAGCTAACACTGGAGCTGTCAGGAACAATAGAGGTATGACTATCTCTATAATTGAAGATTTAGAACTTGAATTTGGAGTGAGATTGATTGCACATAAGGTCTATCAGTCGAGCGGACTGGATAGTGTTCCTTGCACTGTTGTGGACCAAGCATGGAAGATAGTCAAGAAGAATCACACCTACGACCTTGTCGAGCTGCAATTGACAAAACTAGCTGAGAACTTACTATCGATCAGAAAAGCTAAAAGCTCATCATGTAACTTTGGCTCTTTACTAGTTTGCATATTCTTCTATGTACAGAAGTCATTTTCTACACTGAGAAATATTGTTTGGAAGAAGGATAGACCTATTACTGTGTAGATTAGTGAATGTATTTAGCAATTAGGCAATAATTTCAATAGTATTATAGAAAACTACTTTGTGGAATTCAAAAATAGAATGAGATTGAGGTCTAGAATTCCTAGTTCACTTGTGGTAAAGCACTATGAGGAGATATGTTTTCTAGTTGACACACATTACACATACATTCAGGCTGTGACACCTAGGGTATCATGGCTGGAGCCATTTCCCTATGAAGTTAACATTGATGAAACATCATCAGCTATCAAAACACTCCTAGCAGAGGAGATTGATACAAAATCAAAGAGATTTAGAAATTATGATGAAGCTAAGGCAAAGATATCTATGAATCTTAAGGCAGGAACCATGGAGAGAAAGAGGAAAAAGATTATGAAAAATCTGAAGAAAATGGTTGGATGAGTGAGCTAATCAACATAGCCAAGAGATTTTCTCCTATTCAAATTCTGGTATTATTAGTCTTATTTTTCTTTGTGTGAATATGCAACTTTTAGGTGTCAAATCTATACTTGTACACATAAAAGAAGGGAATTATGGTTTCCTTGTATAGGGGTTTGCCTAATTCAAATCCTATGTTGGTGTTTCCACCTCCACAAATATAATGATGATGTAAATAGAGATTGTATCTCTAGTAGGGAAGAGGCTAAAGCACTTTTGAAATGTTGAATTGACAATATTATACCTTATAATTGCTGATGGATGTGATGCAATTCTCTTTAGATAAGTCCTCCAACTGCTAACTTGATAACATGACAAATCAACATAAGCCATCATGAAATCATTTGTCAAGGTAGGTTGTGATAGCTTGTTACTCATTGTACTTAGATCTAGTCCTGAATAAAGAATTTGGACTCCTTAATTATGATGAATGACTCATTAGATCATGAGAACTTTTCACTTTTAATTTTTTTTTGTTTATAGATGGTAAATGGTTTCCTTATATAGTATTCTCAAGCCAACTTTTAATGGTTAAATGAAAATGTCAAGATTGGAAAATTGGTTGGAGTCCACTTTGATGATCCTAACAATAAACTAGAAAAGGATCAGTTATTTTAACTCATATTTCTTTACTTCCAGAGAACCAATCTCCTTCCGCGTTTTCTAACTTCCACCTTATTTTCCTTTGCAATACTCTCTAAAATTATTTGTTTTCCAAAGCCATTAACTAAAAAGGCTTGAAAATCGTGTCCCCAAAATTGTATCAATTAACTAAAAGGCTTGAAAATCGTGTCCCCAAACTTATATCAAATGAATGAAAAGGTTTTTTTCCTATCAAAGAAACAATAGAAGGAGCCATAATTAGACACTAGAAATCACACCTTAGTGTGCAATGGGGACGTCGTAGAGTTATGGAAAGGTCATCTAAGTATTTGTCCCTTTTGTTTGTCACTTACTCTCACCCTCTCTAGATTTCCTTATCTCTATATCAATCTATCTCACCATTTATATATCTTTATAACTCTCCCTCTCTATCTTTCCCTCTCTATCTCTCCCTCTCTACGTCTCCCTTAGTATCTCCCTGGATCTATTTCTATCTTTACCTCTTGATCTATCTCTATCTCTCTATCTATTTTTTCCCATCCCCCCACTTTATATTCATCTATATCTCTATCCAGCCATCTCTCTCCATCAAATGTATGCTATAATGAATTGGAAATACAACTCTTCTTCAATTTCAATGGTTGGGTATGTCTATTGTAACATAGCTTCTCATGATTTTAGAGTTTGCAAGCATGTGTAAAAGCATTGATAAAACTATTTTTCTCAAGGTGCAGTGGTGTGGATCTGAATGGACCCATAGGTCTGAACATGAACCTTCTGCGGATCCAGCATGGTTCGAGGGTGTAGAGTCCAAATTAGGTAACTTAGTTTTATATTTAATAGAATTATATAACTTTAAATTATTGAGTATGGCTGCATACCTCTTGAAAGAAATGGGTGTGAACACCCAATACCACCCCTGCGATAAAACTAGAAATGACTTGTCTTCCTGCCTCACAATCTATGTATTCCTACAACCCTCACAAATCTTGGTGGCGATTAGGGCTTTGATTTTTGGTGTTAGCGATTAGGAGGAAAAAAATAGTAATATTTTATCACCAAAGTAGGATAAAATTGTAGTTTGAAGAGGCTTCTAGTGAGTTAGTGAGTCGTGTGCAAGCTTTCCATTAAGCCACGTTCTTGAAATGGATGCCAAAGGTTTTTACAATACAGCTAACTATTAAAATAATAAATAATAAATATCTTGGGAATCCACTTTAATTTATTGTTGTCATTTCTACGACAGTTTGCTTCTGACATATATATGTTAGTGGAATGTCTGAATCATGTAGGTAAAAATTAAAATTCAATATTGACATTCAATGCAAATCATAATTTAAAAAAAAAAATTATAGCAATCCCCTGCCTCACTTTCTGCGCTTCGCTACTCCTTTGGGCTCTATGTTCATTCATCAAACCCTGCACAATGCATAAGCTTTTTCACTTTGAGAGAAACAACATCTGCAAACATTTTTTTTAAACTTTTTTCTTAATGTTTCGAAAATTATTTTAATGATTTTTATTCATCTTTAGGTAATTTTGTCGAGAACAAGTCAAGACATCGCCTTGAGTAAATATGTTAAAAAAAATTCTTTAAAAGTTTTGGCAGTCTGTCTAAAACCATCCCTTTTGTATCATACAGGTTTCTGAAATTTTAATTGTATTTTAGGGTAAAATGGTTAAATACGTTATACAACCATCAAATTTAAGGCCAGAGTCTCGTTCCGTTTCAACAGTTATAGTCGCAACAACACTCAACAAAGGTTGAATGTCTACAACAGGTCACAATTTTCATGTTCTTTTCACATGTGAGTGTTGCTTTTATATAAACATCTAAAAAGAGTCAAATAGATAAAGAAAATTGAAAATATATGCTTAAATTTGAAAAACTTGAACCCTTGTCTTTACAAATTTTAGGCCTAACTAAGAGTTTATCGATTTTCATTTAACTTTGCCGGATCTATCTGAACTCTCTAAACAAATATGAAATAGAGATTGCAGGGGTTTTTTGATGAACAAACCTAAATTCAAAGAGTTATGATCATAATAAATTACTGCACTACAAATAATGCTATATCATCATAGAATTCAAGCATCCACAATCAATCACGTTAAACATCTCTAAATCTCTCTAAAGACTTGCCTGCAATAAAGTCTTGTAAAAGAACAAAGCTTTTCGAAAACAAATTACCTACAATCTATGTTTATTTCTTTCAGTAAATTATAAAACTTCACCAATTTTTACTCACCAATGCACTTCTTTTAGACTAGGCCTACAATGGGTTCGATATATGTTCTCCTTGAAAATCTTTGCTTATGAGTCAGAATGGGAAATCCGCGGAGATAATCGATGAGAGGATTCAACATTTGGGTTGCAAGAAGAGTATGGAGCGGTTGTTGTTGATGGCGTTGTAGTGCGCTCATCCGAGAGTTGGGTGCAGGCCTTCCATCTGTGAAGCGCTTCTTATCCTCGAAACCATCAGCAATCTTTTGCAAAACATAATCTGTGCGCTGCAAAGCATGGAGTTGGACCTTGAATCGGCATGCAATAGAAGAGGGGACTTTACATGGCTTATGTCATCTGATACAACCGATGCCTTCTTTACGTCCAATTCTACCTCTTCGTCCAATTCAAGGGAATTTGCGGGCTGAGTTAGTTTAATGGACAATTGTAAAGCCAAATTCTAGACAACCCGTGTGAACATGAGCTCGTTTTTCAACCATCAAAGCAAATTTGGAAGTATAGAAGAAACAGGTGAACTATCTTATCTAATGGCTTTAAGAGACATCGAATGCAATGGTTTTATGACATATTAAAAATTGTTATTCATATTATATTAGTACTTGCATCAGAGGAGGTTCAATGGTAATGTGACTAGTAAGATATATCTTAATTAATATATTATAAACTATAGATCAAAAAAAGAGTGATAATAATTGAAGGTATAATATAGTGAACATAAATCAACAATTTAGATTCTTCTTATAAGTCTTTTGGAATCCTTCATTGTACAATGTGTCATTAATGTAACTTCTTTATTATGTTTAGGTTTATCCATTAATTAGGATAAGGATCAGTGTTGTAAAAACTTAATGTCTTTGATCAGTTTTATGTATCTAATTTCTTAATTAAAATTGAATTCCAAAAATTCTTTTTGGTTACTTTCAAATAATCGACTAGAAACGTTTCCTTGAATGATGCATTTATCATGCCTAAAATGATTCAAAATTGTAAAATGAAGTTATGAGACATCCCTTTAGAATTAAATGGAAGATGAGAAAATAAAGGATATCATAATCTTTTGGTTTAAAAAATGGATTAATCAAGAATGGTTATAAAAACCCCTCTGAAAAGGGGGATGAATATTTGTTATTAAATAATTATTAAAAGGAAAATCTTGTGAAAAGGTGTGATGGTCTAGAAACCACTACTTGAAATGTTATATAAAGCATCCATGTGAGACTTGAGAAGGAAGAATGGAGATCACTCAAGGAAGAAGAAGGTGGCTTGGTGGGATATGGGCTTGGAAAGGGGGCACATAGAGTGTGTCCATCTTGGGGTACGCAGTACACCCAGAATTGTCCTAGCCAAGGCTATTGTTCATGTTGAGCAATTGCTTTGGAACATGTTGACGCATGTTGAGTAACCTTTGAAGCATGTTGTGTTGATGCTTGGGAAGCATATGGTCAGTTTTTGAATAAGAATCAATTCCTCGTAGATGTGACATATTTATGAGGCCCAAGACCACTATAATTATTTTAAAGTGAGAATAATAATTCCAAGAGCTTGAAATTGTATTGGAACCCCTTCATGATAAGATATTGAAAATAAAATATATAAATTTTGTGATAACATGATTGATTTATGTGTTTGTGTTATTCAACTTTTCATCTTAGATATTTCCTTTAAAGTTCTTATAAATTATCACATGTCTAGCATGCATGGTTATTTATATCTATTTTGGATAACATCACATCTTGTAAATCATTTCGATGTTGATATTTAATCCGTTATATTCATTGCTAATAATTAAATAATTTTGGGAGAAATGTGACATGTAATGAGTTTTGTCCCTTCATGTGCTTATATAATCAAAACTTTGGGAGAAAAGTGATATTACATTAGATCCTTTGAAAACATAGCTGAATGCTCCCTTTCCCAACTGATGGGCAAAATTGTTGGTCGCAGTTTTGAGCACGTTGCTTGTGAATGTTCTTAGTGGTATTGTTGTGTCGCAATCCTCCACTTCCTCAAGCAGTTTTACACACCTGCATTGAATGAACGATGCGAACAGAGCACCCAAAACAACAATTGACAAAGCAATTGATATGGAGAGCCCAGTTATTTTGCTGCTCCTTCCTACATGGGTGACGACTGGGGCACATCAGAAGCAGCCAATCGAATGAATAAGGCCTGGCTAAAAGGAGAAGTAGCCCGCAGGCTTAACAAATCTCCAAACCACAATTTACAAACAACAGGAATAGAATTAGTGAAAGCGAAGGCTATGTAGGAGCAATTGTTGAGACAAGAAGATTTACATTCTAGGAGAGTCAGCTCTTGGCTATACCGAGCCACTGCGCAGAATAGTGACCATAATAATAGTGAAAATTGAAAGCTTCAAAAAGTTGAATGCTGATTTCTCTTGCAGGGACCAATCCATTGGTTCGTGCACTTTGTCTCCTCATTAAAGGTTCCATGAAATGGAAGAAATAGTTTTCTATTGAGTTATTAAGTATGCTAGCAAGACTAAGTTTTGATTTAAAGGCATTACGTAATTGTAGTGGTTAAATTTTTTACTTGAAAACATGGCCTATTCAAATGTGAAACTGTGTTCTACTTCGTCTCTACCAACTACGCAGAACATGGGAAATAGAGTTTTTTTCATATCAAATTGGAATCGTGTCTACAAAATGTAGAAGCGTAGACCAAGATGGGAGCTACTTGTAGAACGGGGCAAAGATTTTTCATTTCATTGAATGCAGAGGCACCACTATGTTGATTGGGGAGCACCACCATGAAAGTCTTGAGAGATGGGGATGGCTCAGTCATTAATCAATCTATAGTTTCACATAAGCTACTTTGGTACAACAAATATCCTTTCGTATATATTTTTGGCAATGAAAACGTAAACGATCATTATGGTGGGGTAGTGAAAAACATTGACTCTCAACAACCCACGACGACGAGAACTGAGTTAAAAGGAGGGACAGCTTGTGAAAATGGATGAACGCTGCAAATGACTTCAATGGTAGTCATTCTGTCTCAACCATTTCCTACCGTTGATCATAAAAAATAGCCTGGCCTTTCTCATATGAAAATGCATATAGCGTAGTTAAGTGAACTACAAAATATACGTCAACACAAGCTCTCAACCAAGGTCATCAAATTTGACATGATGTAGTATTATGACAAATTAAATTGGGGATTCCTTACTAAATTTTTGAACCAGTTTGGATTCTCTGAAAAAAAAATGTATGTAGATTAGATATCGCATTTCAACTCTAAAATTATTCATTTTGAACAATGGGACTCCTCTTGGATTTTTCAGCGCAGCTTAAAGAGTTAGAAAAGGAGTTCGTCTCTTTCGTTTTCTATTTAGCCAATAGGTTATTATAAGTGGGTATCTCACCCCAAACCTATTCGACGCTTACAACAACTCAATAGTTTTGGAGGTGCTTTTCAGTAAAATTTACATTGTGTATCTCTTAGTAAATGCGCTTTCATACAACCTTGTTTTCGTCGGTACACAGTTTTGTTTTCCCTGGTATACAATCTTGTGTGGGAATTTGAGCTGGAAAGTTGTGACATTTCAAATTGAAATTGCATTTAAACAAAAATCTATAATTTATACTGTCGACATATTGGATTGCCTAAAAATTGAAAGTTCAATCCGATTTTGATTACAATCTTTTGCATAAAAATTGAAAGTTCAATCCGATTTTGATTGCAATCTTTTGCAATAACTGCAAAATATCTTTTTGGATTCATCTTTTCCACCGCCCTATACTGCCCAGAATTTTTATTTAATAGATTTCAAATCTACTTGAGGAACGTGGTATACCTTCAGGAGAGAACGGACTCGCTCCGAACAAGGAGATCATATTTTATACGATGGCAGCTAGGAAGAGGTGGTGTGGTTGGCGTTGTTAATATTCATCTAACAGAGGAGGAGAGTCATCATCTCATGAAGTCCGCCTGGGACATTCTCGATATTCAGCAGTGCCTTTCTGTTTGAGAATTCATTTTGCTTTGTTAGTTCATGCTTTTTAGGCCCCTGCATACATATAGACTAGCTACGGAAGATTTAACAATGGCCCCTTTTGTCGGACATTTTGGTTGTAACCCTTTTTTATTTTTTTGAGTTTCGCTACTTATCCATACCGCTGGGGGACTTTAGCTACATGATTAATCTGAACCTTACAGCTCTATATTGTTGTTGTTTAAGGATGGATGCAAGGTGTTTATAACACAAAAGTGTGGTCAAAAGGCCAGCCTTATCCAGCACACTCTAATCGTTGACTGCTTAGAGTGTTTTTTTAAAATTTTATGTGTTTGGATTTAAACTGGCTTAAACATATATCTATTGAGCGTATGCATTTCTTTAGATTGTTATGTATCTTTGGGAAAACATTAGCATCGTTCATTTGCATTATAATTCAGTGTATACATTTAGAATTTATTTGCAAGTCAACGCTTAGAGTGTGTTGGTTAAGCCGGCCGTGGTCAAAATGCTTATTTTTAGACTAATTTCATTTTCGGCTTTCTTTATATGTTATCTGACGAGTGAAAGTAATGAATGATAAATTGGGTTCCTGTAAACAAGTTTTACCCTGTAAAAAGTTTCCCTGCCATTTAAATTAAACTGCCTTCATTTGCTATCTCTTCCCATTGCATTCTGTAAGGATTGTCTTGATTACATCAGCAACTTTCTCACTGAAATTTATTACTGGAAAATTCATTGTAAAAGATTGACTTTCAATTTGCTACCAGCAGTTTTACAGCTAAATTTCAACTTAAATTCAAATCAGATCAGAGGAAACCACTTCACTCCATTGTAAATACATGTTACATATTTTTTTCATTTCTAGATAGAAATTATATGGAAGATAACGTTGAGACTTATCCTGAGATTTTTTTTTATGCTTTCAGTGTTCTCACCTCTACTTACTTATCTACCCTTCATATATTTTCCCACAACACCTTAAATTCTGTGGATTCAATTCTTGTCCCACCCAAATTTATATTTCTTTCATTTCGAGCCTAATACCAAACCTAAAAAGAACGAAATATTAAAGCTAAATTGGTAGATATTTACATAGCTATATGTATAAAATGATGACTTGCTATATATTAAGTCTGCAAATATGGAGAGATTTGTACACGCCAAAAATGGTTATATGTATTTGTGAGTTCACCTTTTAGAGCTCAATACTATACTAAATCTTGAAAAATGATGATTAAATTTAGTAAATTTGCAGAGATTTATAGAGATATGTTTAAAATGGCAACTTCTATGTTTATTTATTTAATGGAAATTTTTTAGTAAATTTGCAGGGATTTATAGAGATATGTTTAAAATGGTGACTTCTATGTTTATTTATTTAATGGAAATTTACCTAGCTTCACAGCACAATACTAAGTCGAAAAAAAGGAATCTTAAGTTTTGGAAATTGATTGAGATTTACATTTAAAGATATGATTTAAATGATGTACTGCCAAAATTAATATGCTTATTTGATGGAATTTGAATGTTAAGCTTAAAAGGAAGGAATATCAAGTTATATAAGTTGGTTGAGATTCAAAGTCACAAACATGTCTACAATGGTGACCTGTCATATATATCTGGTTCTTTTTTCCTTGAATATATGTTACAATGGTGACCTGTCATATATATCTGGCTCTTTTTTCCTTGAATATATGTTCAGCTTGTTTCAAAACTCAATACTAAACTTAGTAAAAAGTTATTCAAAAGATTGTATATTGGCTAAGATGTATACTTAATAGATGCACCTAAAATGTTGACTTGCTATAACTTGCAATCTCGATACAATCTCAATACAGTAATCTAATTTATCAAATGCACAAACATTTATTGGAATTCCTTCCATATGTAATCATTAAGAGGCTAGGTGGAATAAGAGGTTAGATTGAAGAGAAGATAAAACTGAAGATTAGACTGGAATAGAAAAGAATATCAACATTCTTTTCATTTATTTATTTTTGATTTACTTAAAAAGAAATAGAAGTAAAAATATTTGAAGTTATACAACTTTTTGCATGAAAAGGTGTTATTCAATTCAAAGAATCTGACTGTATTCTATAGATATTAGAGTGCATGTACATCATCTTGTATAATATAATTTGGTTAGTGGATAGAATCGATTGAGTGTTGAAATCAAGGATGAAAACCTTTTTCATTCTTTGATGGCATTCTCACTTAGGGAGTGCATTGCAAATTCAAGGTATTGTAAGGAAGCTCAATGAATCATTGTGAACATTATTTTTATTATGGTGTGTTCTTGTAATGATTGCAAAATAAACTCATTTGTTGTGGTGATATTAATATAAGTGAATTTGTGATTCAATGGTGCAAGTAACTTATGTGTGTTGATGAGTTTAAAACTAACCTATTTCTATGGGATATAGTTTGTGTTTGTGTTATTTGATGAGTATTGGTGATTGTGCTCCAAATATGGTATTTTATTGAAAAATACAAACGGGTACATTACAATGGTATAAGAGCAATAGTCCTGCTAGCCATTTGAGTTATTCTATTGTAGTCAAGAACAACGAGGTCAACATTTGATTTAGTTTTATTTGAACCACAAGCAACTTAAATGGCACTTCCACTAGACATGTCATATGTAGAAACTGTTTCATTTATAGCATCTAAGTCATCACAATTATGAGTTAAATCCGGTTCCTTATCACCCCTCATTCTAATCAGATTCCTTATGTGATATGAGATGTAGGTTGGAGTGCACAAAAACCAAATCTTTAGCTTCTTTTACATCCAAATAGATGTACATATGAGGAATGTGTATTGCAATTCCTCTTTGTTTAAGAAGAACTAAGAAATATTTAATGAATCATATACATTGACATAACAAATAATTTTTTTTTTTTAATTACAATTTTCATATTGTTTGTATTGTTTACTCGAATTATAATATTTCCATCCGTGCTTTAAATGAGTCCAAACTCAAGTTTTTTAAAATCCAATCAAATATGATAATTGCTTTAAATAGATATTCAATATCAAAACATAAGCATCCTCGATAGCTACTAACACAAGACGTAAGGAATGCATGGCCAAGAAGTTGAGGTTCATAGCACAGATAAATTATATTAAATTATATATAGTTGTCTATCAGCCTAATCCTTGCACCTCCTTCTGATGAAAGTGGTAATTATGCTTATAGAAGAAGCTCTTGGTAATATTATTAGAGTTGTTCAATTTGTAGATAAATCGAGAGGAATTTCTATTCCAGATACCAATACTGCCATGCCTCATTCTTTTTTTTCAGACGACCATTTTTTTTTTTTTTTTTGAATTTCCTCAACTAGAGAATCCAAGGTGATCAAAAAAAGTTCTTGATGGTTACTACTCTATTTCAAGGCAAAATGTCAATGGAAGTCAATATTAAATCTTTTTGCTAAATGCAACATCTACTATCTATGGGGGAGCTGGCGGATTTTATTACTTCCACAGGCCTTCTTGACCTTACTCTGAAGGGTGACCCTTTCACCTGGTCCAACAATAGGAAAGGTTCTCACCTAATCCAGGTGAGGCTTGATAGGGTCCTTGCCACTTCCTCTTGGAACCTCTGCCTAAACTCCATCTTGTCGGCTCTCCCTAGAACTACCTCTGATCACAACCCCCTTCTTCTTTGCTGGTTGGACTCTCCTAAGATCAGCCCGTTGCCCTTCAGATTTGAAATTATGTTGTGCTCTCACCCCTCCTTTAGGGAACAGGTTAATTTCTGGTGGAAGACTCATATCAGAGGTACTGCACTGTTTAGGATAGCTCAGAAACTGGAAATTATCAGGAAGGAAGTCAAAGGATGGAGCAAACATAACTTCGGTGATTTTCGCAAGGAGAAAACTGATCTCTCGGAAACCCTTGTTTCCCTCCAGGAGCAACTAGCATCTGGAAGCTTCTTGCCTCAGATACAGGAGGAGGAGGAGAGGACTAGACTTAAGTGGCAGGAAACCTTGAAAAGAGAGGAAATTTACTGGAAGCAAAGATCCAGAATTCAGTGGCTTGCTGAGGGAGACAG
>MU220482.1:133331-159219 GCA_018584345.1 Thuja plicata | reverse complement strand
AAATATCTTGTCTCATGGTGTTGGATCTTGAAGCTTTCTCTCTCCAATCTTATGGTAATATCTTCTCATGCATTAACTCATCTTAGATTCTTTCCTGGTATTGCTTATTTACATATTTCTTGTTTCCATTTTTAACATTGCATCTCAAATTAGGGTTATTCTCGCATCAAGTTATCACTCAATCAAATCAGTATCAATTAACCAGATCAATCAATCAGGCATCGAATCATCAAATCAGGACATCAATTTTCTTTAAAATAATGTGCTTTGCACATCAATTCAAAGAGGGGCATTTGTAGACACCTAAAATTGGTCAGGTGTTTCCTAATCAATCAAATCTGCATTAAACTTCATCAAATTTCTCTAAATCAATCAAAATGGACTTAATCAATTCAAATGGACATTTATTAAATCAAATTGGGACAAAATCAAATTTAATCAAAGGATCAATTAACAATGACATCAAATAATTAAATATAAGTCTACAGAGATTAATCAAACTATATAATTGATTTTAATCAATTAATTGTATAGTTTAAATAAAAATCAAATCCAACTTATTCCCCTACATGGATAATATAATTAATTGATTGAATTAATTAAATCCTATTATATTTCAACAAGAATTTGAGGAACCAATGAGAATTGAGAAGGCAAAGCACATGGATCACTTCAAACTTTACAATCTTGATCACTCATTTGTGAACTTTAAATCCTCATCACTCAATTTGTCCAAACTTTTGAGACAATCATTTAAATTGTCTCCTCATTTGAAACAATTTGAAAGCCTCTCACTCAACCAAGGCTAAACCATGATCAATTGACTCCACCCCCTACACTTGGGAAATCCTATAAATAGAGAGCATTTTACAAGCATAACATATATCCTAGACATTTGAATGCATTGCATCTACACTATAGTCATTTTTAGAGAGAGATCAAAGCAATTTGAGAATTTTCAAGCATTTTTTAGAGCATTTGGATGAATTTTTGAAACAATTTGAGAGAATTATGAACTAGATAAGCATATAAATTATCAATTTCTCATTCAAGGACTGTCACTAGTAGAGATTTAAGCTGAGAGCTCTCTATTAACATGCTTAGTTAGAGATCCATGGGATGCTTAATGATTTCCTTTCAATTCTTAGCTTAATTGTTGATATTTTTCCATAGAATTGTTAGAAAATAAATAAATCTCATGAAGGTGTAAAATTGACACACATGGATACATATTTTCTATTGCCTTGTTAATTGTTCTCTTTCACCACAACACAATTTGTACAAATAATCTCATATATAATCCTCTAATAAATTTTTTGACCATTACCTATGCACGCATGCCCCAATAATACCAACAAAGTTGCACAACTCATACAATTAAATACTTTATTTTTAACCGTTGGGTCCATAGGTGGGAAGCTATTGGTACATGTGAAAATTTTAGTGGACGTTTAATTAACATGTACTCAAAAATGAATATTGGAAAATGGGCGGCAATTGGATTCTTTACCCTATACTATGAGTTCAATAAATTTATTTTTTGGTGAAAGACGGTAAGTCCAATATATATTAATACTAGCACTTGCACCTAATAGGAGGTTCAAGGGATAGCCGATAGGATATTAAAAAATTCAAATGCATATTTTTTATTAGATATTAAAAAATTCAAATGCATTTTTTAATGTGACACATCTTTTAGAGTTATTAGATGTTATTATAGTCATATCAATATGTTATAGTAGACGAAGCTAAACTATGTCAATAGGTTATAGTCTTGGAGCAGGAAAACGTTTACATCTATAAGTATACAACTAGAAATTGCACCATGGTGTGCAATGAGTACACCAAAGAAATTAATAATAAATAATGAACTTATTAATTTATTATATAATTTAAATATTTTTATATATATATTTTTTGCATTTTTTGCATACATCTGTGTAGTGTGTATAATAATTAAGTACTATAATAATTTTAAATACAAGTTAAATTATGCCAAAAAAAATCATGTTCAAAGTAAAGAATTTTTAAAAATGACATATTTTGGAATATTTTATTATATTATGTTTAAAATATTAAAACTTACACAACAAATATAATATTCATATTTTTATATATAATTTATATAAATTATAATAATTATATAAAAAACTAATTATTTATAAATAAATTCTAATATATAACTTCATATATAGTTTATTCGTCAACTACTCTAAAAGTTTACTTAATTTAATGTTTTAAAAATTTTGATTACTTAATTTAATTTTAATATTTATAAGTGTGTATAATTGTATTTAATAGGTTGTTGACACAAATCCCTTAAAAATTTATGTTAAAAAGTTTAAGTAAAGATAGATTGATTGAAGAAAAAATATATAGCATTTTCAATTTTATAGTAATGCTTTATAAACTAATCTGAGGATGAGGTGTTGATTTAAAATGGGGGAGACGATATCTGTTCAATGCAAAATTTAATTGTACACACATTTTGAAAGCATAGTAAATTGATAGTATTTTTGATTTTATAGAAAATGTGGATGTACTGAAGATGTACAAATCCCTACTTGAACCATAATATGTTCAAATTTGAGTCATCAAAAAACATTTAAATAGAAGAATTTTTTTAATAAAAAATACTTTATATTGAATTCTATGGTTCTGATATTGATAAAGAAAAATGACTCACAATCAATTTAAAATATACTCTTATTAAATATACTTAATGTTTACTTTATATAAAATATAATATAAATTTTAAAATACTAAAATAAATTTCAACATATAATAAAAAATTTGTATAAACTAAAAATATAATCAAATAACAAATATTTACAAAAGATCTCTTCAAAGGATCAAGACTCGCTTCATCTGTGCTATTGAAGAAACAATGAAGGATGCTCTTCTCTCCTCCACAAGGAGTTTTGTGTACACTAAGGATGACAGGCAGGTCCATTGTAATTGGCCTTGTTTGATATTTCGGAATGGTGGTGTCAAAGATATTGCAACAATCAAGCAATTAAGGAATGATTTGAAATGGGAGCTGCCTGACCATGGATGGATCAAAATTAATTTTGATGGGGCATCTTGGGGCAAACCTGGCCCCTCTAGTGCAAGAGTGGTAGTTAGAGATTGTAAAGGTGATGTGCTTGCCTTAGCAGCCCAAAGACTGAATGATGGCACCAACAATGTAGCTGAGGTTTGTGCTGCATCGCTGGCTCTTCAACCTGGTAAGGAGATGAAGCTTCAAAAGGTTCATCTTGAAGGGGACTCACAAATTATTGTGAATTCCATAAAAAAATGGGTGTGCTAAGGCTTGACACCTTCAGAATATTATGGAGGATATCTCTCTTGTCCTTCATTATTTTCATGATTTCAAAATTATCCATGTTAGAAGGGAATGCAATATGGAAGCATACATTGTTTCAAAATGGGCCACCAATCTTGGGCAAATCGATGAGGTTTGTCTGGAGATTTGAACCTCTAATTGTTTCCTTTGTTGTAGGACTGAGCTGTTGTTTTTTAAAATTTAAATATTGGGGTGGGAGTTACACCTTTTATTTAACTAAGTGTTGGTTTAGATTCATTATGTAAAGTTATAAACACTAAGGTGGTTATCCAAGTTCAAATGATGATGGCGCTTGGCATGTTGGTGATGCGGTTGGCCTAGTTAGTATATCTTTGATGGATCATGATGTTGGGATTTGCACATGTGGCCATTGGTTTTTAAACGGCGACAATGGTGGAAGCTTGAATGACAAGTTGTTGGATGGATGGCATCAGCAAAGGCAAAAAGCTAACTGATCAAGAAATAGATGGCACGATGGCATTCATTTGAATGAAATGAGTGTAAGGTTAAACATATAAGCCGATGAGGTCCTTCATAGTAATTATTATTTGGCATAGGGCGGCAGAGGCTGAAATGACTGGTGACCTCTCCGAGACATTAACATTGTGATCAATTTAAACCCACTCCTCGCATCAAATTCTCATTCTCTCAAAACTTCAAGAAAGAAAGTGAAATTTACAGGTGCAAAAGAATGGAAGCCACTTTATCTGTCCGAACAAAGAAGCAACAAAAATTGTTCGAGGGACCAGTGAGAAAAGAGTGGATTTTGGGGTTGCTTAATTTCAAGGATGAAGCTTTGACTCTAGCGGTAATAGAGGTTTTGGGGACACAATTCCAACAATGCCATGTGAAGAGGAGATCGAATGTCGATGTTATTTACATCATCATTGTCTGGGCTCTTCAATTGGGTGAAATTGAAAGAGATATCAAGATGTTGTTTGAATTCTTGTTTGATAAGGAGTTGTTGCTGTGTCTAGACTCTGTTCTGGAATGGGCAGAGCCAGGAGTCGGGTTTGATTATAGTGAGTGATTTGAAGAGTTTCATGATGGAGTCCAATTTGGACGTGTCCCATTCCTTTACTGGTGGGGGAAAGTGAATAAGCAGGCCTACCAAGAAGACATTGGTGGCAAATGGCGTAAATTGAAGGCTCTAGATGAAAGAATTCATTTGGGGGAGGAGGCACGAAACAAGGTCATTTTTGAGCAACTACCCAGGATGAAACAAGGCCCAAGGAAGGGCAAGGAGGTTGGTGCTGAATGATATGCCTTAAAGGGAAATTTTGGTTTTTGTATTTGATAGCGATATTTGCATAGTGCTGCAATCGGCTGGTAGTGTCTTAAGGTTTTTTGAGTCTTTCCCAATGATTGTAATGCATAGTTAATCTGGGAGTAGTTATGATGCCACTGTGTGGTTTTTTTGGTATTAAATGTCTTCTATTTTCTAGTGAATATGCGGATCATAGCGGTCTTAAATAGTCTGGTGTTTTGTAAATCTTAAAGCTATGTTCTAAGAATGTTTTTGGTGGGTAGTTGTTGGTTTTTGCAGATATATAGCAAATTTTCTTGATGTATTCCTTTTGTATTTCCCTTTGAATATCAATAAAATTATTGTTATAGAAAAAAAACAAATATTTATAAAATTTAATAAAAATATATAAAACAAAACACATTCCATGACTAATATAATTCTAAATTTTATCTTTCAATCATTTGTTACACATATTTCTTGATAAGTAGGAGATAATGAGTTTGACTCAAAATCTACACAGTTGAATCAAAATCTACATTTTTGAATCAAATTCACGCGTCAAAGAGATTGACTCAAAATCTACATAGTTGAATCCTAATAACAATATGATAGTTTGAATTACTGTGGAAATTATCTCCTACTTATCAATTGATGAGCTTAAGGGGTTTTCTAACGAATGGTTCAGAAGACACAAAAATTGTGGAAGGTTTTGAAAATGGGTTTGAGCATCACTTAGATGCAATGAGTCCTAAGTGTTCCATTCATTCTCATGAGAGATGGGATCTTGTGAACCATCACTCATGAATCATGAGTTTTACTCAAAATCTACACAGTTAATCGTGGATAGCAATATGACAATAGTTGTTCTCGTCTTGAACCTTTACATGTCATCCTACTAGTTTGACCCATTGTTCCCTACACAATTAATTCAATTCTGAGTGACACAACACAATTGATTGATAGTTGCAACAAATATATTAATAATAATAATAATAATATTATTATTATTATTATTACCTTGACAACATGTATGTGGATGTAATTAATTGCTTCTGGATTGTGGAAACTTAACGTTTGTAACATGTATGTGGATATTTAGAACTGCAATAGAGATGCACAAATAGAGATCTTTTCAATCATCTTACATCCATTTTTTATAAATTGTGTGTATTCATATTCTTATTATAGCTATGATACATTAATTAAAGAAACTATTAAAAAATAATATAATTTAAAGATGCTAATTGATTACACTCCACTAATTAATATTTTCCTATTGTTTACATTATGTTAACAAGGATCTAAAACAAAGATGCACAAGAATCTTTACACTGCCAATAAGAGCATTATTTTATATTTCAATATTCCTTTAAGTTCTTAAGGACAATCATTTAACGATACATCAATTGAAAATCAAATACTATTAATCTACAATAGCAGAGAAAATCATCCTTTTAGTATATCCTCATTCCAACTCTTTGTCGAGAGCTTCATAAAAACAATTCTAACAATTAGAATGCAACAATATCAAGGAGAAGCACATCCACCAGAACTCGGAAAATTGATATTTCAAATTTCATCCCTATTTCTTCACTTTCCATTATAAACATCTTCAATTATTATTTTCCGCTCTTCAACTCTATCTCCACAAGCTTCTTTATATGACGAATTATTTTTGTATCAACTTCTTCCCATGGGCATGTAGTTGTACACATTTTCCTTTGCAAAAAATGAGATTCATTTGAGAAAGTTGCAAATATTTGACAACGAGGAGGATGATTGTGTTATTTTAGAAGATGGTTTTGGTAGGGAGAATGATAGGGCATATACATATGAGGTCAATTCATGTACAAGCTTGAGAACAAAGGGGAATGGGATAGTCATGATTGCGTTATTTTAGAAGATGGTTTTGGTAGGGAGAATGATAGGCAGATACATATGAGGTCAATTCATGAACAAGATTGAGAACAAAGGGGAATGGGATGGGCATGATTGTGTTATTTTAGAAGATGATTTTGGTAGGGAGAATGATAGGGCAGATACATATGAGGTCAATTCATGCACAAGCTTGAGAACAAAGGGGAATGAAATGGTCTTAATTGATCTATCCCTGTTTATTGATCAAATTAAGCCCCAAAAAATTGTGTGAGGAGGGGAGCAGGGGAAAACCCAAAAAGCTAATAGCTTAACAGGAAAAATAAAGAGATATAAAAAGGAGAAGATGATGGTTGTGCCAGATGCATATTTTTATGATTTTGATGGAGGAAAAGAAGAACAGTCATTTGAGGTAGACCAGATTTGGGCTGCATATGATGATGATATAATGCCTAGGTTTTATGCTCGGATATGGAAGATTAGTTTCTTTCATTCATTTAAGGTACATATAACTTGGTTTGACTCATTATTCAGAAATGAACCTACTTCTATTAAATAGCACAAGACAAGGTTTTATAAGGGGTGTCAAGATTTCAAGTTTGAAAATACTTTTCTTGTAAACAACATCAATGTTTTCTCTCACATTATGAGGTGGGAGAGACGCGAAGGGAGGGTTTAAACCAAAATAAAAATCTTTGCACTGAAGAGTTTTGTAACGTTGCCATAAATTTATGTCCTACTGCAAAATTGCATAAAGATTCTCAATAGCCCTAAATCTAATAATATTATCAAATATCCCACAAAGTCAATCATTTAAATATTTCCATGAAAATACATGTGATACCATAACACTGTGGCAATTAAAAACCATCACCAACTCTTAGTGATAAATCCTCTAACAAGGTCACACTTAACAGTGTGTTTGTAACCTTTAACAGGGTTGGCTCTTCACTGAGCTCACTTTAGAAGAGTGAAAATTTTGGGTTACCGGTCCCAAGTGGTTTTCCCCTTAACAGGGTTTCGACATTAAAAATCCTTGTGTCAAATGTGTTTATGAGTCATTGCTTTCATGTTTTTCTTTACACATTACTAAAATAGGATTGATCGGTAAACACTAAGTTATTTACTATATTTCGGTAAATGATAGACTGCTAATCGGTAAATCTTAAGAATAAGGCTTAACAGTGAAATTTGATTAGTCATTATTTGAGAAGATAATCTAAAGGCATACATCTTGTAGGACTAAAGATAACTAGAGGCTTATAATTGTGGTAATAAGTTTTTGGGTTAATTTATTGGAATATTTTTGAGGCCACCGATTCACCCCCCTCTTAGTTATTCTAACAATTGGTATCAAATCTTGTGTTCTTAGAAGGAAGGTTTCAAGACCTAAGAAAAATATCACAAGATGAGCAAACAAGATGTGCCCAAGTTGAACAAGGACAAATTTGCATCATGGCAAAGTAGGATAAGAATTCACCTATCAGGTATTGGAAATGATGTTACTCAATACTTAGATACTGAATATGTGTTGCCTATAGGACCTCACACACTTGATAAATTGAGAGAAAACATGAGCATAACTCTATGATGATAGAACTCACTTCCTCACTCTCCGATGTTGAATTTGAAGATGTCAAAACCTGCACCTCTGTAAAGAAAATGTGGGACAAATTGAAAATAGTGCATGGATGAGATGCTAATGTACTAAGAGTTAAGGAAGAAAGCATAAGAGATAAATTTTATGTCCTAAGAATGAGAGAAGGAGAAAATATCACTTAGTACAACTATAGAATAAAAGAGGTAGTCAATGCTATCCAAGGAGTTGGAGGTGTACTTGAAAAAGAAATAGTGGTAAGTAAAATCCTAAGAACCTTACTACCTATATATGATATTAGAGTATTTTCTATACAAGAAATGAGAGAATTAGAAAACAATAATGTCACTCTAGATAGCTTGGTTGGTAGACTTATTTGATTTGAGATGAATAACTTTGACAACAGTGTCTTACCATCTATTGAGTCTGCATTCAAATCTTCTTTGAAAATAAGTAAGTCAAATCATAAACACACTATGAGAAATGATAGTGAAAGTGATAGTGATGACGAAGAACTTGATGAGATTGAAGCACTAATGTCTAGAAGATTGCAGAGAGGCAAATGTAGATACAAAGGTAAATTTCTGTAGACACCCTAAAATGGACAGGCTTGCAGCTTTACATTAAAAACACTAATTTTCATCTATTAATTAATGGTTTTTTAATCGTTAATTAATCATCTATTTTCCTCTAAATTCATTACCCAAATCGTCTAATAAAATTCCCAAAATTAATTAAATAATTAATTTTATTAATTAATTAACATTAATTGATTAATTACCATTAATTGATTAATTACCATTAATTGATTAATTACTATTAATTGATTAATTAAATTCAATTTCCTATAGTTTAAATTGAAATATTTAAACTTACTAATTAAATTCTTCCAATTAAATTAATTTTAATTAAATTAATTAAATTTCATTCAATAAAGCAATTCTAAATAAAAAAGAATTCAATTATCTCACATGTTGAAAACTTTAATTACATAAATGAATTAAATATTCATTTATTTTCAAAGAGATAATCCTTAATCAGATCACATGGGTTACTTCACCCATCTCTCCAGTTCACATGGGTAACTCCACTTACCTCTTCAGTTCTAAAAGGTCACTCACAATTAGCTCTTCAATCAACCAAACTCTATCTCCTCTCTCCCAGTTGAAGAGGTGGAGTTTACTGATGGCTTCTCCAGTTCCCTTTAATCTCAACCGCTCATCTCCCTATCTCTAGGATTCATCTCAAATGTTCATATCATCCTCAATTCCTATATAATAAACCCTTCATAACCATTTGAAGGATCCAAGATTTCAAGCTCACATGCGCCATTACTCTGTTAGATTGGTTATAGTATTCAATCCATCTTGCGATCACACACACTTTTCAATTATCAAATTATCGACGTTCCCAAGTCATAGACGCTGCCCACACCAATACTGAGCATCAAAAACAACATTTCGGAAGGAGTAGAGAGAGACAATAGAAGCTTCAAGCAATTGGGTTTGTATTCATTTATTTTCTTTTATTTGCTTGTATATTTTATTAAACTTTAAGTATTTGTTATTAGTAGTTTTTGTATTGATTTCCCCATTGCAAACCAGTGCTACTAACCCTCATCGTTGGAAAGTGAAGGAACCACAAATCTGAACATGCATACATTTGTGTGAACCCGACGTGAAGAAAACAACCCAAATATCTCTTGCAGATGACCGATAGAATCCTTTAGCCTCGGCCGTATGATTGCAGACCTCATTTTCCACCATTTCTTGATATCTGTGTAATTTCACAATTGCTGGTATTTTGCCGCAATTAACAAAATAGTGCTGCAATTGACTTGTTTAATACCGCAATTGATTGCAGGCTTTCATATTTCTTTTTTGTCATCTTCTAAGTCTTTGTTTTCTTGCTCTGTGCTGCAAGTGCTGGTATTTCACTGCACTTGTTTTTGGATTGCCGCTATTGAATGCAATTTGTCACAATTGACCGATCCAGACCGCAATTGACTATGTTTTGCTGCATTCAAAAGTGCATTTCTGCAATCACCTACAGTTTGCCGCAACTATATGTTATTTACTGTAATCGCCAGTGCATTACCACAGTCACCTAAAAATTGCTAAATCTAAATTCCAAATCTCTATTTGTCTGTTTTAAAATCTAATACTTTCTTTGTTTTTGTGCAGGACATGACGAATCACCGAGAACAGAGAAGGGTAAGCCTTATTGAGTATCAATCATTATTTTCAAAGTTACACTTACTCTCATTTGCTAACATTTTCTTGGTGGTGCTAAATTGTCTAAACAGAGAAAACTAAAATCAATTCACTTGTCAATTTGGGGTTTAAAAATAAAATTGTATGCCAAACATCACAATCTCATACTTTGCAATTTGGTGCTTAAAATTGACGTGAGGATTAAAATTGAACAAAGGTAAAAAAAATCTCTCAATTTGGTGCATTAAAACTAAACAAGCAATCAACACCTACTTTTGAGCTTAAAATTGAACACTTGTGCTTGTATGGTGGTTTAGCTTAGTTCACATTTCAACTTTAGGGTTTAAGCGATTAACCTTGTGTCTTGACTTTTGGGTGCACTTACACAATCTGTTAGATTATACACCTTTATACTTTTTAGAAAGGCCTATTCGGGGAATGCGATTCTTCCTCGGAGAACGACCTTAAACCGATAATCCTTCTGATCGGTATATAAAAAAGACGCAAATCAAAGTTCCATTTTATATCTAGCCAAGCTCGGGAAAGGTGTGTTGATAATAGTCTGGATCAGGTGAATATCCCTAAGGAGCCAGCGTGGTCAACTAGGCTCTTAAGTGAGTCACACAGATAGAAACCAATTGGATAGACGCCATCAACCCTTACTACAACCTTGTTAAATAGAGGCCAACCCTGTTTACCTCTAAACATATACCTTATTATAGTGCAAAGGGTTGCATAATTTTCCCCCAAGATTCTCAACATATGTGTTCTAAGATATTTTTGTAGTGAAAGAGATCTTCACTCCACGACAACAATACCTGGCAATGACAAAAACATGGACGCCTACGTCGTGGACCTTCGTGTCCTAGTAGTGTGACACTTGTGTGAGCTAATGAATATTTAAGCATTGGGCATATAATATTTTATTTTGAAGCCAATGAATTAAATTAATATGATTGTTCATTGTTGAGACCTCGTGATAACATTGTATAGACACCCAAAATTGACTAGGTGTCTTAGTATCATCAAAATCTGCAAATTTCAGCCAAATGCTTCAAAATGCTTCAAAATGAATCAAAAATCAATTTAAATAGACATTTATCAATCAAAGTGGACAAAATCAAGTTAAATAAAAGGATTAATTAATAATGACATCAAATGATCAAATATCAGCCTAAAAGGATCAATCAAAATTATATAATTGATTTTAATCAATTAGTTGTATAGTTTTAAATCAAAAACCAAATTGAACCTATTCCCCTACATGGCTAATTTAATTAATTGATGAAATTAAATAAATCCTAATATCTTTCAACATGAATTTGAGCAACCAATGAGAATTGAGAACACAAGAGCACATGGATCACTCCTAACTTTGAATCTCAATCACTCAAATTTGTCCCTTTGTCCCAATTTTGAGACAAATATATAAATTTTTCCCCCATTTGAAATCATCTCAAAGCCTTTCACCTAACCAAGGATTAATCATGGTCAATTAACTACCCTTGGTATTTTACTATAAATACAAACATTTCTCTAGCATAATCAATCCTAGAATTTGTTTATAGCAAATTGAGATATCATATCATTTTATGAGAGCATTTGAGTTCATCTTTATATCAAATTGAGAGAATTGAGAGCTAGATTATGCATTTTATCATATTTTTCTCATTCTAGGATGGTCACTAGTAGAGATTAAGGCTGAGAGCTCTACTTGCAAAGCTTAGTTAGAGAACCATGAGATGTTATGGATGTTAAATGTAATTCTTTAGATTAATTTGATTATTTCTTTCCATATAATTGTAGTTAATTGTCCTAATTTCATCGAGGTGTATTAACTCACACACAAATGGCACCCACCGTGGGGCTTTAGGCCTCATTTTCATCATTTTTATCAAGTTTTGTGTGTTTTTGCTTCACTTTTATGTCTATTTTGCAGAAAATAGGTGAAGTGTCATGTATGAAGAATCTGATGACACGTGTGAACAGTGAAGTGACGTGTGAAGATATTACTCTATTTCTATCTTAATTTCTTTCACTGCGTATGAGATAAAGTGTGACGCCTATGCCTGTAAAGCGTTGCCTATGAGCTATAAAGAACTGCCTGTGAACTGTCAATTGCCATGTGTGATCAGTCTTTGGCCGCCTTTTAAACATTTGGTGCAACCTGTGAAAATTATTTTACGGCCTGTGCATTTTTAAATGTCACGTGTTAAATTTTAAATTTCGCTTTGAAGTTTTAAATTATGCTTTCTCATAGTTAAATACCGCATATTAGCTATTAAATGCCATGTAGAATTTATTGCTTTATATCAAGTTTAATTTTATTTTCTCTCTGTTTTAACTCTCTGTGTTTTTGTTCTCTGCAGATGACACAGCAATTAAAAGTTCAGAAACTAGAACTTAGAGTTACAAGGCCTAGTAAAGAGGTAAGAGCACAAACTAAACATGCTAAACAAATTCATGCTTCCAATCTTTTAGAAAGTTTAAAAGAAGAAGAAAATTTGTATGATCACTAAATGAAAAAAAAATTTCATACAAAAAAAAATTCCTTACTCTTTAGTTGATTTCTTGTTTTTGAGTTCTTTAAGATTGATTTTGCAAAATTTGATCAAAAAGAACTTAGGAGCATTTTGTCAATTTATTTTCAAGATTTTCTTCACTTTGTTCTCTTTGTGTTGACTAATTTGTTGGAGGAGCCAGAGTGGGAATGATCGCCACTAGGTGAGTAAGCAAGAAAAAAATCAAAACCCTCAAAAAAGCACCTAGCCTTTGCTAGCTACAAAAGAGGTATTTCTCAAATCAAGCTTGCATTGCTTAAATTGTGGTTTTTCTTTAAATATAGTTTAACAGGAAAAACCCTATTATTGTCCAAATTGAATAAACATTAGGCATATGCTCTCCACTTTGTGAAGTGGATCAAAAAGCCAAACGTGTGAGTTCAACTTGGTAGAAAGAAAGGGATAAGGAATTAACCAAACACTTCAATTTTAAGAACCCCCTTGTCAAGGGGTTGAAAAAGAACAAGTGTGTTTGAGGTGTTTTGAACAAGGAACGTCAATAGGGATATGCTCTTCACTTTCTAAGTGAATCAAACTCCCAAACTTGTTGAACCGAGTTTGATTTCTTTTTTTTTCTATATATGTTAGATCAAATAGAACTTTAGAGGGCCTGCCTCTCGAGAATTCCTTTACGAAGGCGGTGAGAGGGAATGACCCAAAGTGGGAGGCAATCACTTTAGCCATGATACTATCCAACCCACAATAAATAAATGCACTTTACCTTAATCAGAAAGTGACTAAGTTGTGTGCAAGTCATCTTCACTTCCTCGAGTAGTCCTTCGAGATTGTGCAAAATTGTACTTTTGTGCATGTGGGAAGCCTGCAAGGTGGTAAAAGAACTTGACATGATTTAGAATGAAGGTGTTCATTAAAACCCAGTTAAAATAGTAAGCCTACCTTTTAGAGCCATTGTTAAAAGCTAAATTTGACTATAGGTAGATTGCTTGGAAGATTTTCTTGTGTTATACTTGTGAAAACAACCAAGAACATACACTTTTAGTGTTGTTTTAGGGATATGATGCAAATTTGATGTGTGTGTTGAGTTTGTATTTAATTTTCAAGAAAGAATCTTCTCTGACAGATCTGATAAAAAACCTTAAACTTTTAAAACCTAAAAAAATTGAAAATTCAACTTTGATTTGTTAAGTACCGCGTATGAACAATTAAGTGACACCTATAGATAGTTCTGTGATGCTTAAACAACTAAAATGACGCCTGACATTTGTCAAAAACTACATAATTCACTGGAAAGTGCCACCTAGAAACAATTCAACAATGCCTATCAACAGGCAAACACCGCGTACTAACTGTAGAGTGCCACGTACAAGAATTCTAGTCAACGCATACTAGCATTAAAGTCACTATTACACACCAAGAAGTGATGCCCAAAAACAAAGAAGGGAAAGTAGTGGATATTTCCCAAAGGTTTGAAAACAAGATAACTACATTTTCGGATACCCTTTTGGAGATTTTACCTTCGTGTATATTCAACTTGATCAAAATCCTCCATTTTTGGACATTTTATAAAATCATCCAAGGATTGATCATTTAAGGAAGAGAAAAGCCTAAGGTCTCTATACAATTTATGTTCATGTTAGATTTTACTAGATCTCATTATATCAATTCTACCCTGCAAACCAATGGAACCTATCTAAGGCAGGAGTGTCCTTTTCTGAGTGATACCTTTACCTCTTCAAGACCCTTACGAGAATCTATAACGGAGACAAAGAGAACAATGTCTTTTTCATTTGGAAAAATGGACCTCGATATTATTTACCATGTTAACAAAGATATGAACAACAATGGAGGTGGTGGGGTTATTAATAATAATCTTGGAGGAGGAAATGTTGACCCTAACAACCAAGGGTTAAACAAAAATAACATGGGAGGAGTAAATGTTTCCCCTAATAACCAAGTGTTAAACAACAATAATCTTGGAGGAGGAAATGCTGACCCTAACAACCAAGGGTTAAACAATAATAATAACAATGGGGGAAATATTGACCCTAATGATGAAGAAGCAACCGATGAAAAGGTCAATGAAGAAATGCAAAGTCCCTTCTTCATGAAGCTCATGGAAAAAGTGTTGGAAAAAGATAGAAAAATACTTCCTAGACCTAGCACAAACGGGTCTCAAACTTCCCCATGAATATGATGTCAATCAACTTAAACAAAAATAAGATGAGGATAATCCTATTGATATCATGAATAAACAATTCAAACTCTTCCAAATGCAATTGGACACTATGAAACAAAGCAGGGTTCCTAAACCCTTTTCTATCAAAGATTTGTGTCCTTTTCTGTTCGATAAGACATTAATTATGGTTCCATTCCCAACTAATGTTATCTTTCCTAAATACAAAAAGTATGAGGGAACAACTGATCCTCAAGATCACTTAAGGCAATTTTACGCATTAAGCCTAGAGTTCATGCATGATATGACTTATCTCATGAGGTTAATTCCTAGAAGTTTAGGAGTCATGGCCATGGAGTGGTTTTCGAAGTTACCCTACGGCGTCCAAACCTTCAGAGATTTGGCCTCAAAATTCATGACTCATTATTCCTACAATATCAAACATGAGGTTACGATGATAAATTCATGTAATACCAAGCAACGAGAGGGAGAAGGATTCCTTCTTTTCTTACAATTATGGAGAGCGGTATTTTCTAGACACCCTCGAAGTGTACCTGAAAAAGAGAAGATGGATATCTTTATTAATAGCTTGACTAATGAGATGAATTACCCGTTAAGACTACAATGTCCTAGGTCTTTCCAAGACCTAATTGAGAATGGGGTTACCACAGAAGAGGTATTGGTCAAAAGTGGAGATCTTAAGCTTTATAAAAACAACAACAACAATACCTCCAATAACAACCAAAATAGAAATCCTCCTAACAATAACTGGTTTTGGATGAGGAATAACAATAAAGGAGTGGTGTATGATGGAGTTGTAGAGGCTAACAATTTGAAGGCCACCCCTTTCAATCTTACCAAAGGATTTTCTCAAGCTAATAATGTGAACCAAGAACCCAAAGTACCTTTCAACAACAGCAACAATAATAATAATTTTGGGAACAATCAAGGGGCTAACAAGCCTAAGCCTTTCTTTACACCAAATCCTAAAAGAACATTCACATCTTTGGGTGAACCCCTTGAGAAGGCATTAATAACCCTCATTGCTAATAATCTTATTGAATTACCTAGAGCTCAACCATATGAACCACAAATCAAAATTACATGGTGGAGTGAGTCTAGTCATTGTGAATACCATAGAAATTGAGGACATAAGACAAATGATTGCATGCATTTGAGACACGCAGTGAAAGACCTAATTGAAAATTGTGTGATAAAGGTAGATGGCCCTCAAAACAATGAAGATCACACGACCTTTAAGACTCCTTTTTACAAACATGAAAAGGGTGAATCTTCCAACTCAAACAATGGAGGAAACAATGGTAACAATTCAAGAGGCAACAACAATGTAAACTTTTCCCATAGCTATGACAATACTATTAATGCCCTATCCGGACATGATAGTACTATCAATGTTGTGGTAATCAAAGAACAACCTATTCAAGAGTCCTCTAGTGTTGTAACTAGGGGGAAAGTAGCAAGAGTTACCTTACAAGGAAGTGCCCCTAAAACCTTTGGTATTACTTCAACAACTACTTTGGCTAAACCAACATCTTCGTCAATAAAGCCTTATAGTTTGGTGGATCAATTGCATAAAACTCCAGCACAAATATCTATTTTGGAGTTGTTGAAACTATCTCCTAATCACAAAGAAATACTAGAAAAATCCCTAGTGGAAACCAATGTTCCTATAACCTTGGAGGAGGATAAGTTTCAAAATATGGTAGGACATCTCATAGCTCCTCATTGCCTTTCATTCTCTGAACAAGATGACATGTCTATTACCCACCCTCAAAATTTGCCCTTGCATATAGAAGTGTTAATCCAAAGGCATAGGGTTAAGAGAGTTCTCATTGATGGGGGAGCCGGTCTCAATATTTGTACTTTAAACCTTGTCAAGTCTTTAGGAATATCCGAATCATCCATTGACCATAAAAATCAAATCACCATTAAGGCTTATGATGAGGAAGAAAGTTCTTCAAAAGACATGATTGTTTTACCTATCCAAGTGGGAACTATAAAAAAAGATACCATATGTCAATTTCTCGACATGAAATTAACTTATAATATTCTATTGGGAAGACCTTGGATTCATGATATGCAAGCGGTACCTTCTACTTATCACCAATGCATAAAGTTTCCACATAGAGGTGAAGAGATCACAATTGGAGGAGATTCTAATCCCTTCCAATATTGCAACACATTGAAGCCAATACATGAATTATTTATTCCTCACAATAGGGAAGGGGTCATCCCTAATGATACTAATGAAGAACATAAAGAGGAAAGTTCAAAGTTGACATCAAATGTTACTTCCATCTCAAACCCTAATCAAACTAACTCAACTACAACAACTAAGGGAAAGGAAAATATGAGTTATGAGGATCAAAATTCACATGATAATTCAATTAAGACTCTTACATTGAAGATGAAAACTTCGAAACCTACCAAGGAAGAAAAAGAACAAGCTAAGAAGGATCAATATCAAAAGATGAGTGAATTGATGCACACCTTTGAAAAACAATGTAGAATCAACTCCAAGGGAGTGGGGGAATATTCTGTTTCCCGCTTTGATTTACCAACCTCTCCTAGGACACATGGGAAGCCATCAAGTGCTCATCCCCCTCATAAATACAACTCTCATTTTGTAAGAGAGAGTGATAAATCTGCCTTAGAGAAGGAGGACAATGAAGTACTACAATGACTCTATAAGGAAGAGGACACTTCAAATAATTCTATGGAAAGGGTACAACACATCAAAATTCAAACCGATCAATATGGGAAAGGGTATCAAATCATGAAAAAAATGGGATATAAGGGAAGAGGACCCTTAGGAGTTTGAAATAGAGGATTATTAGAACCCATTGAACCAGGTTGGAGATCAAAAGAAGAGAAATCTGGAATAGGTTTTCAACATAAAGGAGAAAGTTCAAGTCCAATGCATGATTCCCATGAATGTGTGCACATGGTAGGTTCTGAAAGTGAAGATGATTCTAGGGATTATGAGTGGGATTATTTTTCTGAAGAGTCTTGCAATGACATAGAAGTTGATTTTATTCACACATATGCAACTATTTCCAATGTTACAAGTTAAGAAAATGAACATCAAGGTTTGAATTCTATACAAGTGTCAAGTGAACCTCAAGAATCCAACATAGGTCAAGCGTCTAGGAATAGTCAATGGATAGGTGAACCTTGGGTACCTTCGTGGGGGGGGGGGGGGGGATTCAAANGGGGGGGGGGGGGGGGGTGATTCAAATGTTGTATTTAATCCACATGCATTCTTTCCCATGGAAATCAATGAGGACTCTAGTGAAGGAGACTTTGATCTAACTTCCATGGAACATCTTGAGGAAGCCCATGTCATAGACCTAAGTGATACAATGTATGAACCTTGAAATTAGGTCATGTCCTTAAACCCTTCGAATGACAATTTTCCAAATGAATTTTTATCCTTAATGCACCCCGAACTCATTGATTGGGATTTATCTGAACCAAATGACTTATTATACTTTCCCAATGACCTTGCAATGGCCCAATACCTAAATGCGGTTGATCCATCTTCTTCCATCAATGAATACAATCCAGACATAATGATAGAGGCAGGGCTCCAACCTCTCAATCCACAAAATAAAAGAAAAATATATAAAAAAATAAAAAGGTCTAGTGGTGAAAACCACCATGTGGCAGTGCTAGAACCTAAAAAAGTCAAAATATCGGATGTTTCCAAAGGTGAAAAACCTATTGTGGCACCTAAGGAAGAGAGGTGGATACCCTCCCCAAACATGAAGATGAAATATCATCCATCCTTATTGAACCAACGGAGAAATTTAACATTGACGCCGAAGAGGATACTAAGTTTATTCGTCTAGCAGCATCTTTGAGTCCATCAGAAAGGAAGGAGTTCATCGAATTCTTTCAAGAAAAGAAAATTAACTTTGCATGGTCTTATACCGACATGCCCATGTTAGATCCAAGCTTCATAATGCATCATTTAAATGTGAAACCTGTAAAGCAACAATTGAGAAAGATTCACCCTCATGAGGCACTTTTAGTAAAAGCAGAATTGGAAAATCTCCTCAAGGTTGGATTCATAAGAGTAATTGCATATGCAGAATGGATATCCAACATTGTTCCGGTCACAAAAAATGACAAATCTATTAGATTTTGCATGGATTTTAGAGATCTCAAACTTGCTTGCCCAAAAGATGATTTTCCACTACGTAGCATTGATACTATAGTGGAATTAACAACGGGTCATTCTATACTTTTCTTGAGGGATGGATTTAGTGGATATAATCAAAAATGAATTACACCCGAAGATCAAGAAAAGATATATTTTACATGCCCATGGGGAACCTTTTGTTGGAATGTGATGCCCTTCGGTCTCAAAAATGTTAGAGTATCCATTTATCTTCACTTATTAATTAGATCATGTTGATTTAATTATTAAGTTGTCTATGTACTCTATTTTCACTTAAGCTGTCTCTTAGGTGCATATAATTAATATAATTAATATTTTATATTAATTATATTACGCAACCTAGCTTTTACCTTTTTAGGGTTTTGTTCACCTTTAAGGTTGAACTTTTGTAATTATTGTTTTATTACTTTGGAATATAATTTGCTCTCACTCCACTGAGATTTTCCAAACCTGTGCTTCTGTCTCTTTGGTTTCCTTTCAGCAACATTTTATTTGCACGTAGGTGTTCTTGGAAATCTATTAAGTTGGATTTATCAACTTCTACATGGTATCAGAGCTTCCCTGCTGCTGCCTAGTCTGAGGGTTTTTTGAAGTCGTGAGTCACAGATGAAAGCCACAACTTCTCTGGGGTTTTTTCTTCATTTTGGAGGAGGTGCTATTTTCTAGAGAACTTTGAGCCAAAATGGACTCCACCATTGCATTCAGAAGGCCTGAGAGAGTCAAAATACATATAAAGTTTGCTGGTTTTGGTCACAGTGACCCTAGAGGAAAATTTTCTCCCTCATAGGCCGTACGACACGATTTTTGAGAAAAAAATCAAAATTTTTTTTAAAAAAACTTTTTTTGAATGGTTTTTGGTGCAGCTGGAGTAAAACCAGAGTGCGCCACCCCGGAGCCACCCCAGCTCAGCCCAGCCCGGCCCACGCCGCCCATCGGCCACCGCAACCAGTAGAGTAGCTAGCAGCGGGGCTATTGCCCGGGACCACCCGAGAGCAGCCCAACCGCCACTGCCACCGATGCTAGCAACTAGCCTGCCACCACCAAACCACTTGCCCATGACAGCTAACGTCAGCAGTGACCTCCCTTGCCAATTTTTACTTTCTAGCAGGTTTTTTAATTTTTTTTGGTAGTCTATGTTTTTTTTGGCAACCGATAAATTTTTTTGGCCGATAGTCATTCAACGACCATACGACCATTAAATTTTTTTCCGCAAACAGGTGATGGTCGTTTGACCATCAAATTTCTTCCCGTGTCTGGTTTTTTCTAGAGAGTTGTTTTTCGGAGGCATCATTGGTTTTTTGGCCATAACTTGAGCATACGGTGTCTGTTTTCAAAAAAAAAAACATCGTCAAAAAGGTGTTTCTGAGCTTGATGCAATGGTGTTGTTCTTGATTGTTGATTCAGTCATTTGATCTCTCCCTTTTGGCATTTAAGTAGAGGCTTCTGTTTCCTCCATCTATGCATCTGGCGTCCAGGTTTTCTTCTCATTTTTTATGCTTTCAGTAATTGTTTCTTTATTGTACGGGGGATAGAATTATACATTGTGGGGGGGTGCTTTTATTTCTGTCATTTAAATTTAGAAATGACCCTTCTACTTCCATCTTCTTCTTCTCTCAATGTCGGACCCCTCGGTGGCCTGGCTGACACCTCACAACTACCACACCTGGAAAGCACACATGACCAGGCTACTCATGTCATGTGGCTTATGGTCATGTCTAGATGAAAACCAACCTCTCCTGCAGCATCCTTTTGAGGTTCTTTAGCATAGGAATAAAATGGATGAAGCCATGGGCTTGATTGCACTTAATATCACAGACAGTCTCCTTTTTCACCTAGATGGTTTGACAACTCCTAGGGCCATTTAGGGCAAGCTTTCAGATTTGTTTGGCATAGTAAATGAGTTCCAAGCACTACAACTTGATGCAGAGCTCACCACTTTGACTCCTACTATCTTTCCCACTATGGAGGACTTCTTGATGAAGTTCAAATCTCTGTGCTTAGTTTTGCAGGGATGTGGGAGAAACAAGACAGATGATGAGTGTATCTTCCTGATATTCTGAAAGTTGAGAGGATAGTATTAGATCTTTTCTTCCACTTTCTACTCCACCATGGATGCTTTGGGTACTAGACACACCATGCCTTCATTCAAGACATTCTGTGATCAGTTGACACGGGAACAGGAAAAGATCCAACAGATGGATGCTTCTAGATCTTCTAGCTAAGCATTGGTTGCTCAGTCTTCACAGGGGAAATCAAAATAGAAAGTCAAACTGAAGAAAGATTTAGCAGGCAATGTGTATTCCTCCAAACCTGCATAGAAAACTAATTCCAAACCTCCAAATAACCCTTCCAAGGGTAAATCTTCTTTGAAGTCTACTGAGTCTTCCTCCAAGACTAAGAAGAAATCAGTTGAGACCTGCAGCTTTTGTGGAAAGGATGGAAATCTTGTTTCTAGGTGCTGGAAACATTTGGAGGCTTGAGAGGAATCCATGCAAGAGCATCACATTTTAGCTCCTCAGTCCACATCCTCCCCTATAGGGAAAGGTCATGCTCTTATTGCACAAGAAACAACTTCTAGGCCCACCTAGATTCTTGATTCCGGTGCCTCTCACCACATGACTCACACTCAGCAGTTGGTCACCTCACTTGCTCCCTGTGCTACTTCACAGATTGCTATCGGGAACTCATCTCATCTTTCAATTTTGGATTCTAGTTCTGTTGCATTAGCTAGGGGTTCTCTTCAAGATGTTCTTTTTGTCCCTGACATTTTGACGAACCTATTGTCTATCTATCAGATTTTCCACTCTGGCTCTGGTAAGACAGTTGAGTTCTCCCAACATGATGTGGTTATTCGAGACTTACATGATTATGATATGATTGTGGCTACTGGGAGTGTTGACACTACATCCCACCTATACAGATTTGATGGATTTGAGTCTTCTGCTGGCAGAGGTTCCTATCTTATAGCACATGCGGATTCAGTGAACAGAATTTGGCATGAGCATTTGGGCCATGTCAATTATAGATATCTTTAGCAGATGAGCACACAGGCACTTGTTCTTGGGCTTCCATAGATTGCTTTCACTGATGGGGTTTGTCAGGGTTTTGTTCTTGTCAAACAACATGGGGATCCTTTTCCTCAAGGATGAGCTACTCATTCCTTGGTACCATTGGAGTTGATTCATAGTGACCTCATGTCATTTCCTACTCCTTATTTTTCTAGTGCCAGATATGTGCTTACTTTCATTGATGACTTCTCTAGGCACACATGGGTGTACTTTTTGAAGTACAAGTCTGATGTCTTTGATTCATTTCAAGTCTTTAAGACATTTGTGGAGAAGCAATCTGGTCTTTCTATTCATTGAATATGCACAGATAATGGGGGGAGTATGTGAACCAAGATTTTAGGGATTTTTGCTCTGAACATGGTCTTCAACATCAGTTTTAAGTGCACTACACCCCTCAACAAAATGGTGTGGAAGAGAGAAAGAACATAACACTTTGGGAGATGGCTAATTGTATGATACAGTCCAGGTCCATAGATTCAACTTTTTGGGAAGAGGCAGTCAATTGTGCCAACTATATTCAGAATCAGATGCCTCACAAGGCAGTTCAACATATGACTCCTAAGGAGGCTTGGTCTCATGTCAAGCCTGATGTATCTTCATTCTGAGTTTTTGGTAGTGAAGCATGGGCATTTGTGCTTGACGCTCAGAGGAGAGCAATGGAGCAGAAGAGCTAACACCTCATTTTTGTTGGCTACTGCGAGGATGTTAAGGCATACAAGTTGTTTGAGCCTGATTCCAAAGAGGTTCTATTTTGACAGGATGTCCAGTATGATGAGCACCTTCCTACAGTGGATACCCCGCCTCCAGAGTCTACTTCACTTACCACTACTCCCTCATCTCTTCCAGTTTCTTTTTAGGATGATGAGGATGATGATCTTAGTGATCCCCATTTACCTCCACCATAGGATCCTCCACCAATGCCTAGATGGGCTTATGTTATAGTTGATGCTATAGGATCTCTGGCTGGTGACCCTTCCACTTCCTGTCGCACCCGGTCTCATATTGCAGGTTCTAGTCTTCTAAGTCATGCTATTTCTGGTGATCCTCAGACATTTGCAGCAGTGACAGGACATACTGAGTGGGACAGTGCTATGGAGGAGGAGTAATCTTCTTTGATGAAGAATCACACTTGGGATCTTTGTTCTCTTCCTAAGGGAAGAAAGATAGTGTGATGCAAGTGGTTGTATCATACTAAGTTTGTTGTTGATGGCTCTATTGATAAGTACAAGGAATGTCTTGTTGCGAAGGGATTTTCACAGGTTGAAGGTATTGATTACACTGAGACATTTGCCCCAGTCGCCAAGATGAACTCTATTCGCCTTGTCTTATCCTTCACAGCTTCTCAGGGATGGCCCATTTTTTAGATGGATGTGAAGAGTGCATTCTTGCATGGTGATCTTACTGAGGAGATTTACATGGAGTAGCCTCAGGGATTTGTGCAGGATTCCTCCTTGGTTTGTAGACTTCGACATTCTTTGTATGGTCTCAAACATGCCCCTCAGGCTTGGTATGAGAAGATGGACTCCTTTCTACTTTCTACAGGATTCACACGCTGTCATTCCGATCCTACAATCTACATTCAGCTTCTTGAGGATGAGGTTTTGATCCTTGTGCTATATGTTGATGATCTTCTCATCATAGGTAGCTCATCTTCTATGATTTAGGATGTTCAACGTGCATTGATGGAGCAGTTTGAGATGACTGACCTTGGTCTATTACACTTCTTTCTGGGTTTGCAAATTGTTCAGTCCCCTACTGGGATCTTTGTTTACCAGCAAAAGTATTCTCTTGACATGCTTCGGTGCTTTGATATGCTTGATTGCAAGCCTGCTCCCACACCTTTTCAATCGGGTGTTACTTTGTCTACCTCTTGCACTTTGCCTTCAGTGGATCCTACATTGTATCGGTAGTTGGTTGGCAATTTGTTATACCTAACACACACTCATCCTAATCTCTCCTTTGTAGTTGGTCTAGTCTCTCAGTTCTCACATGAGCCTCATGAGAGTCATTGGCAAGCTGCCAAGTGTATTTTGAGATACATTCAGGGCACACTTATGTATGGCATTCATTACACATAAGGGGCTCCTCGCATTGTTGGCTTCACTGACTCAGATTAGGCTGGTGATGTTGATGATCGAAAGTCTACTTCTGGCTTTGTTTTTTGTCTTGGCTCTGGTCCTATCACATGGCCATGCAAGAAGAAGAATGCTCACTCACTTTCATCTACAGAGGCTAAGTACAAAGCAACAGTGCATGCTAGTCAGGAGATTCTATGGCTTCGACAGTTGATGACTGAGTTTGGATTTCCCCCTGATCATCCCACTATTCTATGGTGTGATAATCAGAGTGCTATTCACATTTCCCGCAACCCAGTGGAGCATCAGCGCACTAAACACATTGATCTTCATATGCATTTCATCTGTCAGCAGATTCAGGATGGTGTTCTCACTTTGGAGTACATTCCCACTGACGCATAGGTTGCTGACATCTTCACCAAACCTTTTGCATCTCTGTGTTATCTTCAGATGTGTTCTATGCTTGGGGTGACAGAAGTTGTCCTTGGGGGGTCTTGTTGAGGCCTTCCTTCCTTCATGTTTTTTTAGCATGTTTGTTTATCTCTTTTTGGAGAGGGTTTTTTCCCACTGGGTTTTCTCCTTTATCTTTGATTCATAGATATTTCCTTGTATTAGGTACCTGATCAGGCCTTGTTGCTGGGACCCTCTTTTCCTGCTTTCATAGCTATGCTAGGTTAGCTTATCTCCTAAGCTTCGCTTAAGGGGGGGTGTTAGAGTATCTATTTATCTTCACTTATTAATTAGATCATTTTGATTTAATTATTAAGTTATCTATGTACTCTATTTTCACTTAAGCTGTCTCTTAGGTGCATATAATTAATATTTTATATTAATTATATTTCACAGCCTAGCTTTTACCTTTTTAGGGTTTTGTTCACATTTAAGGTTGAACTTTTGTAATTATTGTTTTATTACTTTGGAATACAATTTTCTCTCACTCCACTGAGATTTTCCAAACCCGTGCTTCTGTCTCTTTGGTTTCCTTTCAGCAACAGGTTATTTGCATGCAGGTGTTCTTGGCGATCTGTGAAGTTGGATTTCTCAACTTCTACAAAAAATGCCGAAGCAACTTACCAAAGAGAAATGACTACAATCTTCCATGATATGATGCATACCTTTTCAGAAGACTATGTGGATGATATTCTAGAAAAATCACATGAAAGAAAGGATCACTTACCAATATTAGACAAGATATTTACAAGGTTAGAACAATTCAAAGTGAGACTCAATCCAAAGAAATGTGCTTTTGGGGTACAATCCAGCAAAATCTTAGGTTACATTGTTTCTACAAAATGCATTAAAGTAGATCCCGAGAAAGTACAAGAAATAATGGACATGGAAATTCCTAAGAATATTAGCTAAATGAGGTCTCTTCAAGGAAGTATTCAATCTATAAGGAGGTTCATCTCCCAATTAGTAGAAAAATGCCATTCATTCATAAGGTTGCTACATAAAGACACTATTTTTACATGGGATGAAGAGTGTGACAAAGCTTTCACATTGTTAAAAACATACTTGGTGAATCCACCCATCTTAATGTCACATATTAAAGGAAAACCTTTGTTA
>MU220482.1:98276-118360 GCA_018584345.1 Thuja plicata | reverse complement strand
AGTTCACTTTTGATATAGTGTATATCAACTATCAGAAGGTTGTAGCCTTCATCTTATTGGGTAGTGAGCCTAGGCAGTGAGCCATATACCTTTAACAGGGTTTTGTAAAAGACTCCTAACAAGGTCAAACCTTTAACCAGGTCATTGTACTTTCATTGTAAAGACTTCTCCTAATAGGGCAAAGGAACTTTAATAGGTTCATTATACTAGTGCAATATTTATGGGTAGCAATTCCCACCAGGGTTTTCCTCTGATCAAGGTTTCCCCATAATCATATCATGTGTTATGATTTCTTATGTTAAGCTTCATTAAATGAATGTTTGATTTATGTTTAAGTTGCAGAAAAGTATTATATAGACAAGCACTAATTCACCCCCCCCCTCTCAGTTATCAATCGGGGTTTCAAATCAATCAGGTTTTTCAGTATCAGAGGAGTTGTATCAATCAATCAATCAATCAGTATCAAATCAGTGATTAGGACATGCTATTTTCTTTGAATCAATGCGTTTCACACATCAATTCAAAGATGGGCATTTGTAGACACCCAAAATTGACTAGGTGTCTTAGTATCATCAAAATCTGCAAATCTCAGCCAAATGCTTCAAAATGGATCAAAAATCAATTTAAATAGACATTTATCAATCAAAGTGGACAAAATCAAGTTAAATCAAAGGATTAATTAATAATGACATCAAATGATCAAATATCAACCTAAAAGGATCAATCAAAATTATATAATTGATTTTTATTCAATTAATTGTATAGTTTTAAATAAAAAATCAAATTGAACCTATTCCCCTACATGGCTAATTTAATTAATTGATGGAATTAAATAAATCCTAATATCTTTCAACATGAATTTGAGCAACCAATGAGAATTGAGAACACAAGAGCACATGGATCACTCCTAACTTTGAATCTCAATCACTCATTTTTAGAATTGAACCTCAATCACTCAAATTTGTCCCTTTGTGCCAACCTTTGAGACAACCATTTAAATTGTACCCCCATTTGAAACCATCTCAAAGCCTTTCACCTAACCAAGGATTAATCATGGTCAATTCACTACCCTTGGGATTTTCTATAAATACAAGCATTTTTCAAGCATAATCAATCCTAGAAAATTTGAATGCAAATCATCCTCATTATAGGCAATTTAATAGAATCTTGAGCAATAATGAGAGCATTTTTATAGAAAATTGAGATATCATATCCTTTTATGAGAGCATTTGAGTTCATCTTTGTATCAAATTGAGAGAATTGAGAGCTAGATTAGGCATTTTATCATATTTTTCTCATTCTAGGATGGTCACTAGTAGATATTAGGGCTAAGAGCTCTACTTACAAAGCTTAGTTAGAGAACCATGAGATGTTATGGATGTTAAATGCAATTCTTTAGATTAATTTGATTATTTATTTCCATAGAATTGTAGTTAATTATCCTAATTTCATGAAGGTGTATTAACTCACACACACATTGCAACTTGAAAAAGTTATAGAACATACACATGTCAGTCTTCATTCTTCAAAACACATTGTCTTTTGTGCTTTTTCTTTGATCAAATTTTTAAAAATGCAAAACAAACATCCAAACTATCAAAACAAGTCAAACGTGTTAAAGTCTAGGGTTGTCAACATCAAACTATCTTGCAAATCAGAAGCCTTGTTCCAAAAAATCAAAATTGTCAAACAGTGAGGCCTATTTTTTAGTCTTTTTGAGATTGTTTCCATTTTTCCATAATTGCCCTCATTTTGCCATAATTGACAGAATTTTTCTGCAGTCATCCTTTTTATTGCTGCAATTGACCTATTTATTACTACAATCGGTGATAGATTACCACAATCACTTTACCGCAATCAGTGGAATTTTTCCACAATTTACCAGAGACTTTTTAAACACCTATTTTGACCTCAAACCTTGAAAATACTCTCCATTTTGTGTCAAAGACCAGTGTCTATCCCAGAAAAATGTGAAGAACATTGTGTGAATCTCTAAACATTAAAGATCACCCCTTCTTTGAAAGCACAATTATTGTTAGAACATTGTTAGTTCGAAAGTTCAGACTCGAAATATCTTGATCCCATTATCTCAAACATCATCACTATCTCTACTAGTGGCTTTGTCCCAGGAAAAGGTCGACAAATCTTATTCTTACATCATAAAAAACTTTGAGATCAAGATAAATCAACATCTATCCTTAGAATTACCCTTGTCAAAATGTAACTTGGACTTTCCTAGAAAGGTTATCCTTTTTTTTTTCTTTATATCACTTGTTTTAGTCACAAAATCTAGACCACACTATGTCTCAAACACCTCATAGAGGGCCTTACACAAGGTTGAAGGCTAGAACACAACCTAATGAGTCATATATCAACAGATTTCCCACTTGGGAAATAGAGTGAGAGGATGATCCTTTCACAAATACCAGTTCTTCTCTATTCTTTGAGAATCCTTGTGGGTCAGCTTTGTTCCAAAATGTCACAAAAGAGGAGCTTGAAGATATAGAGAAAGACGCATATTCCACGCAAGTGGTTGATGATACTGTAGAGATTAACCCCAAACATTTCTTAGCCATGCTGATAAAGAAGGGAGTCAAACTCCCCACTAAATTCAATGTGCCCACCATATGGCCTGAAAACCCTCTCACAAGTCAAAACATTACTCAACCCTCTCAAACACTACCTGTGGTTTCTCAAATTTTCCCATCCTTAACAACACTAACATTGGCACAGACGATACCCAATCAAACCAACTACGCAAACAAAGAAATCACATCTTCCACGCAAAGCATGATAGGCTCCCAACTAAGTGCACCCATGGTCACTAGTATGCCTCCACCCTTAGTCTTATGGCCTAGCCAATCAAGCTCTCATGCTATGCCTTCTATCCCACCAATAAGTAGCAACCTTTTTGAAACCATGCTGATATCGCAGTAAATCCCTACTAGCCTTGGGGTCAACACATCATTCCCACAGGGATCCATCTCAGCAGGTCTGACTTTTACTCAATGCCCACCCAAGGTTACACCATTTCTCACCCAGCAACAACCTCAACCCCAGCAACAACAACCCCAAAAATGACAACCCCAGCTTTAGCAGCAACAACCTCAACTCCAGCAGCAACAACACCAGCTTCAACATCAACAACCTCAACCCCAGCAGCAACAACACCAGCTTCAACAACAACAACCTCAACCCCAGTAGCATCAACCCTAGCTTTAGTAGCAACAACATCCCCAACCCCAACAACAAACACAACAGAACCAACCTTGGGCCACTCATGTGCCCCCATTTTAGAATCATGTGTTGGGAAATCAATATCAAGTCCCAAGGTTGAGGTCCTATATTCCTACTCAAGGGACACAGAGGCACGACCTCATACCTACTACAACATAGACATACAATGTCACACATCATCCTCAGTCTCAAATAGACATGTTGATCCAAAAAGTGTTGAACCTTTAAACCCAAATGATGGATATGCAAAATCAAGGGCAAACTAAATCCTACACTACAGAGGATTTATACACATACCCATTTGATCACTCTCTTTGCATTTCTCCATTCCCAACTCACTTATCAATACCAAAATTTGACAAATATAGGGGCAATACCAACCCTATTGAGCATATCCAAGAATTCTTTGCTAGTTACATTAAAGTCACACATGATGAGACATACTTAATGTGACTATTCCCACAAATCTTAGCTGGACCAGCAATGGAATGGTTCTCACATCTACCTCATGGCATTCTGTCTTGGGGTGAGTTGGCCAAAAATTTCATCGCCACTTCCATCATAACATCAAGCGCAAGGTCAACATTAACGACCTTTGTGATATCAAACAAAAAGATGGAGTGTTTGTAAAATTCCTACAGAGATGGAGGTATACTGCGAATAGAATCACGTATGATGTACCTGAGCAAGACCTAATACTCATGTTCATTGACAATCTGATTCTAGACATGTCATTTACAACAAAATTGTAGTTAGCTCTAAAATTTACACAACTCATCGAACAAGGAGTTCATTGTGAGAAAAACTTAGTCAAATAAGGTGTCCTTGCAGATCCTACCCAAACCAATACAAAAAAGACTGCAACAGACAAAGCTAAGTGGTGGAATAAAAAAAATGTCACCAGGGATGGTGTCATTGATGTGAAAACAGTCAACTACGCACAACCCAAAGTGTCACAGCAAGGCGCACCTGTGGCCAACCAACAACGTACAGTGCCCAATCCACAAGTATACACTCAAACTCAACCTCCCCCTATCCAAGCGGCCGCTGTGTCAAACAATCAACAATAGGCTCAACACAAACAATGGTTTCAATTCCCACAATGAGACTTCACACCACTAGGAGAGTTAATAGAATCAGATTTACAAAAGCTAATACAATCCAACAATATCACTGTCCCAAAAATCAGGGAATATGAGCACAGTGCAATCAAACCAAGGTGGTAAAATGACACTGATTTCTATGAGTTTCATTAGGTGAAGGGACACAAAACACCCAACTGTTACTGATTGAAACATGCTATCCAAGATCTGATTGACATAGGGTTCATTGACATAACAAATACCCAAACCAAAGGAACAAATCATCATACGATATTCAATGACACATTTCATGATCACAATAAAGGGAAAACCTCTAGATCTGGTGGACAGTCAAAATAGGTCAACTACACTTATGCCAATAGTGATAACACTATCAATTGCCTAAATCCTTCAGATAGCCATGTGGCTACGATCACTATCAGAGACCAAGGTAACAAATGTGCTATAACCACACATCATACAAGAGTTGTCTTGAAAGGAGCACCTTAATCATCTGCTACAACAGTCAACCCTCAAGCAGCCTTAGATCCACAGACAAGCCTAGTGGATCAGCTAAAGCACACACCTTCCCAAATCTCCATGTTTGACCTCTTGCACATATCTCCACATCATAAACAAGCACTTGACCAAGCCCTTCAAAAAGTAGTTGTCCCAAGGGACATAATCACTAAGAGCTTCCAAATGATGGTTAACCATATAGCAGCCAAAAAACATGCAACATTCACATACTATGACGTGTTGCCACACAAACCCTTGCATAATGATCCCTTGCACTTTCTTGTCCAAGTCTAGAAAAGTGCAATCCATAGAGTCCTTGTTGATGGTGGGACTAGATTAAATATTTGTACTTTAAATTTAATCAAGAAATTAGGCTACTCAGAGTCCAGTATTGATGTAACAAGGAGGATCAATATTAGAGCCTATGATGAAGAGGAAAGATCCTCCAAAGGTATTATCATTCTACCTGTCCAGATTGGTCCAGTTGTCAAGAACACTCCCTTCCAGATCCTAGACCTAGAGATGGGATACACCATGTTACTTGGGAGACCATGGATACATGAGATGCAAGTTGTACCCTCAATATATCATTAGTGCATCAAGTTCCCACACCAGGGGGAAGAAATCATTAATGAGGGAGATCCAAATATATTCCAATACTGTAATGCAGTCCAAACTAGTACTGACAACCAAGTTCCCTTGAATCAAGAGGCAAGTATCACGTCCACATCAAACTCAATTACCAAAGATATCATAAGAAAAGTGGTAAAAATATCCATTACTGACAAGGGATGTGGTGAATATAGCTATGAGGAAGCTTTCACTATCACAAAAATGCCTCACAGCCCAAGAACATATGACATGCCACAACTATCTATTACAACAGAAACCCCAGAACCTATTCTATTTAGGTGTCCACCCACAACCTTTATCAGATGGGGAGACATTATAGAAGAGAACCCATTTGATCTAGATATCACTACATGGTTGTATCAAGATCCACAAGAAACACTTCAACAACTCCTACCTGTATCAACCTATGGATCTGGCTATACAATGCTGCAAAGATTTGGGTATGATGGTACAACTAGTCTAGGGGCAAGACAACAAGGCTTAATGGAATTATCTCTCCCACCAACCCGAAGAAACAAGAGAGGGTTAGGTTATGGGAAACAAAGAACCAGTCCTATCACCTGAGACATACAAGTTGATCAAGAACAAATCAAAGTTACACTAGGGTAAAAACCTGAAACACATCTTGATAAGAAACATACTAGAATAGTTGTTACCTACCGAAGTGGGAACCTCTCAATCCATACTATACCTCAACTAAGCAATCGACGATAATGAGGGAAGTGAGACATTTGATGAGCATTCTAGAAAAATTGACTCCCGCGAGTACGAGTGGAGATCCCTTCACAAATCCGAACCTTCAATCCTAGACTATTCACCTCGGTCAGTCACCACCATACACCTTGATGATCTGTTCGAGCAATTAACCATAGATAACCAACCTTGTATCAATAAACATATCGATAGAAATTCCTTAGGTGGTGCGTCCACATCACAATCTAGGTTTTTCAGAACCATCTCCGTAGTCCCCTTCAACCAAACAAAGTCAACCCAACATGAGGGCCTATGTCTTATACACCCAGAACTAATAGAGTGGGATCAACAAGGACCGCTTGATATGGATATCTTTGAGAATGATGAGGCTATCATAGATTTCATGGGACTTAGAGAGGGAATGCCATCAGGAGACCATAAAGTAGGTTTCTCCATCAACCTCAATAGATCAACATACTTTGGGGAGGAAGATCCTCTTTCCAGTCATAAAAAACAATTGAAAAATAAAAAAGAATCGTTAGTAAGTGAAAACCGAAAGGCGTTTACTGGCACAAAAAATGATAAAAAGACAAAACAAGACGTATCTTCTAGTGAAAACCTCACTGAGGCACTAGAAGATGGAAAGCAGGAACTACTCCCCTTGATAGAGGAAAAGTCGACATTATTAGCAGAAGAAATGGAAGAAGTCAACTTGGGTGATGAAAAGAACCCAAAGAACATCTACTTAGCAAAATCACTCACCCCAAAGGAGAGAGAACAATTCATCAGTTTCTTCAAAGAACGGATGATCAATTTTGCATGGTCCTACTCAGACATGTCAGGATTAGATCTAGAGCTTGTGATACATCATCTCCCATTGCTACCCAACACGAAACCCTTCAAATAGAAGCTGAGAAAGATGCATCCCCATGTTGCATTACTAGTCAAGGTAGAATTGAAAAAGATCTTAGATGCTAAGTTCATAAGACTGATCCCATACGTAGACTAGATATCTAATCGGGTATCAGTTACAAAGCACATTGGTCAGATTTGAGTTTGCACAGACTTTAGAGATCTAAAAAAGCTTGTCTAGAGGATGACTTTCCTTTGCCTAACATCAATATGATAGTAGATCTAACAACAGGAAATCAAATGCTATCAATCATGGATGGATTTTTAGGGTATAATCAGTTAACAATTATGCCAGAGGACCAACATAAAATGGATTTTACATGTCCTTGGGGCACTTATTGTTGGAACGTCATGCCATTTGGTCTAAAAAATGTGGGAGCAATGTATCAAAGGGCCATGATAACCATCTTCCATGACCTCATTCACAAAACAATGGAGGACTATGTCAATGATATAATTGCAAAGTCAACGCTTAGAAAAGATCATCTACAAGTACTTGGACACATATTTGACAGAATGAAGGAATACAAAGTCCATTTAAATCCAAAGAAATGTGCATTTGAGGTCACAGTAGGGAAGCTCTTGGGATTCATTGTGTCCAATCGAGGCATAGAGGTCAACCCAGCGAAATTCAAAGTAATACTAGACATGTCGCCACCAATTAACCTAAGGAAACTAAGGGGTTTACAAGGCAGGCTCCAATCAATTAGTCAATTCATAGCCCAACTAGCAGAAAAGTGCCACCAATTTCATCATCTACTACACAAGGACGTAAATTTTATGTGGATAGAATAGTGCGAAGAACAATTCCAAGTCTTTAAGGACTATCTACTCAAGTCTCCCATATTGGTGCCACCAGTTCAAGGTCAGTCATTACTTCTAAACATCTCAGTAACTGAAATAGCCTTAGGAGTGCTCCTAGCACAACATGATGACCAAGGTAAGGAGAGATCCATCTACTATCTTAGTAGAACCTTGGTAGGATATGAGCTCAACTATACACCAATTGAAAAGTTGTGCTTAGTGGTGGTCTTTTCTTCTCAGAAGCTAAGGCATTACATGTTGAGCCATTAAACTAAGCTCATAGTGCACATTGATCCTCTAAAGTATCTACTTAGCAAATCAACACTCACCGAATGACTTGTAAAGTGGGTAATGATCTTAAGTGAGTTTGATATTGAGTACGTAGATAGAAAAGCCATCAAAGGGAAAGTGATTGTGGATCAATTAGTAGAGGCACCTATTCAGGATCATCAGCCTATCCTATCTGACTTTCTAGATGATTCTATTGTTACACTACAATCGGCTATAGAGATATGGAAACTATACTTTGATGGGTCATGCACAAACCATGGTGCAGGAGCAGGGATAGTACTCGTCACTCCAAACAATGATGTAATACCCAAATATTTTAGACTCAACCACCCATGCAGCAACAACATAGCCAAGTATGAAGCTCTCGTCATCAGAGTAAAGACAATAATTCAATGGAGAATCAAGAACCTTAAGGTCTATGGTGATTCACAATTGGTCATTAGCCAAGTCAACAATGACTATATGAAAAAAACATGAGAAGCTAATACCATATAGAGAATAGATGGACATGTTGCGCACTAAGTTCCAGTACATTTTTTTTGAGGAAATACCAAGGACTCAAAACAAAGCTACAGATGCGATGGCTACCATAGCATCATTGATCGATATGCCAGGCAATGAAACCAGATTCTAGTTTCTAGTGGAGCAACTCATGCTGCCATCACATCAGGCACCAATCACATAATCAATGTGTGTCCTTGTTGGTCTTGAAACCCCATGGTATCATGACGTGTATAATACCTCCAAACTAGTGTGTTACCTCTTGACTTGTCTAGGAACTAGAAAAAGACCCTCATCCACCAAGCCTCTAGGTACACCATTCCCGTAACTACTCTATATAGATAAATTCTAGAAGAAATGCTATTACAATGTCTCACTTCCACAAAATCCAAGAGAGCTATGTATGAGGTACATGAAGGAATTAGTGGAACTCACAGAGGTGGAAACAACTTAGCTAAAAAGATCATCCGTATGGGATACTACTGGCCAATAGTAGAGATAGATGCAAACAAGTATGTACAAAGGTGTAGGAAATGTCAGATTCATGGAGACCTCATCCATGCACTAGCCCAAGAACTAAATGCTATCACTTCACCATTACCATTTTCTATGTGGGGATTTGACCTAGTGGGCAAGATTACACCATCTTCAGCTAATGGACATAAATACATCATAGCAGCAACAAAGTACTTCACTAAGTGGGTGGAAGAAATTCCCCTCACTTACATAACTTGGAAGCAGATCTCAATGTTCATACTCAACCATATCATCTGTCGGTATGGAATTCCTCAAACCATCCTGACAGATCACGGTACACCTTTCCAAAACAAAGATGTTGAAGACATATGTGAACACTTCCAAATAAAACAAGGGTTCTCTTCATTCTACTATCCTCAAGGGAATGGCCAGGCTGAAGCGAAAAACAAGACCATTTTGAAAATATTGAAGAAAATAGTTAACGAATCAGGTCTAGACTGACATTTACAACTTAGTCCTGCATTATGGGCATACAAAACTAGAGTAAGAACACCTACATGAGTCACTCCTTTCTCCCTAGTATATGGATCAGAGGCGGTCCTACCCCTCAAAGTGGAAATAATATCCCTCAAGATATCATTGAAGAGCCTGATTTCAGATGAAGACTATAGAGTAGCAAGGCTCAGTGAACTGGAACTACTAGACGAAAGAAGGAAAAATGCATTCAACCACTTAAAAGGCTATTATAATCACCATAGAAGGAAATATCATAAGAGGGTGGGGCCACAAACCTTTGAGGTAGGAGACCTTGTCCTCATGGAAAATCAAAAGAACCAAGTAGAGAGAGTGAAACCATGAAAGTTCTAGCCTAACTGGCTAGGACCATATGTCATTGTCAACTCTACCTAGAGTGGAGCATACCAACTGGAAACACCACAAGGAGATCAGCTCCCTGGATAAATAAAAAGAATGCACCTCAAGAGGTTCTACTCTTGAGGTATCAATGGTTAAGGCAACTATCTACATATCCATAAAATACTAAAAAATTCAAAAAAATACAAAATGTTACCTTGGTGAAAACCTAGCAAACAGGTGCCTTGCGACAACAAAAAAATTTAAAAAAAAAGAAAAAAAAAAGTAAAGAGAAACAAAATTTCTCTCTCAATGAAAACCTGGCAAACAAGCACTATTAAGTAATTACCTTGGTGAAAACCTGGCAAACATGCACCGAGTGTTCAAATCCAGTTTCACCATCAATGAACTCCAAGATCAAAAGCTTAAGCAAACTTCACGTGCAAGGCTGACTACCCAAGCTATATCAGAATCGCAATCCCCTCTGAGCACCAAGACTTATCCATGGTTAGTAGTGGTCCACCAAACTAGGGGGTGATTCTAAATGTCCTGAAAAAATCCCCAAAAATTAGAAAACTCATCAAAAATCCTAAAAAGATCAAAATGTCCTGATAAAAACCAATATTCATCAAAAACAATAAAAAATTGCAAAATCCAAAGCAATAAAAAACCAACTCAGTTATCAAAAAAGAAAAGGGCGATAACACCAAGTCAATCACTATCAAAATATGAGCTTTGTGAATCAACATTGGGTCCATATGACACAACTTTATCAATCTATCAAATCTATCAGCAAGCAAACTAGCAACCAAGCCAATCTATCAAATGTCACAACCATGAGCTTTGCGAATCAACATTGGGCCCATTTGACATAGCTTGATCAGCCACCAAAACTGATCACAATCAATCAATCACTCATATCAATCATCTTACATAGTAATAGATACGCTCAAAACCAGACAGGTCAGTCTTATATGATTCATCTATTACTGAAACCAAACACAATCAAGCTAATCAAGCCTATCGAAAGAGTCGAACCAATCAAGAGAACCAAACTAAATTAAGGAACAATCAAAATGTTTACTAGGTCAGTCAGTTCGTCATTTGTCAGTCTAAATATCGTGGTTATGTTCTTACGCTACTCTAGGATCCACCAAGTGAGGAGAGTAGCTATGATGGATCGTGACTTATTTTCTTTGATTTTTGTCTGTTGAATTTTCACTTTGATTTTGGGACCATGATGATTTAGGATAAACATGGTAGGCACTGTCACTTATCTGGCAGCCACAAAGTTCCACAATCTGAGCTTAACCCTAGGAAATAGTTGGACATTCCTTCTTTGTTATCTTCTTATTTATTTACCAATAGAATCATAGCGGTATCCAGATGGACTCAGGGTGCATTGGATTTCTATCTTGGTTTTTATGGGCTTTCTTCTTAAAATCAAGAGTTCACAGTGTTATCTAGATGGACTCTGGGTGCATTGGAATTCTATCTTGGTTTTTTGGTCTTTCTTTTCAAAATCAAGAGCTCATAGTGCTATCTAGATGGACCCTGGGTGCGTTGGAGTTCTATCTTGGTTTTCTTTTTTATTTTGTTCAGTTTATTCAGAGGGCAAAGTAGTATCCAGATGGTCAATATCTGGGTGCTTTTGGCTCTCTTTATTTTCAAATAGGGAACATAGCTGAACCTAGATTGCTAATATTTGGGTGCACTAAGTTCTCTTTCTATTCAACCTCTCTACTCCTTCTGGTTATCAAGAGGTTGTGGCAGTATCCAGATGGTATGTGATCTGGATACATTGGACACTCTTCAGAATTTCATAAAAAGATGCAATGATGACAAAAATTGGAAACGCGACAGCGACTTGGGTCACTCATCCATTCTATCAATTCATATCTATCAAATCAAAAAATCCTTTCTATCATTCTATATCTATCAAATCAAATCCCAAAGAACACATTTCCACTAACTATGTTCTAACTAACACATGCATTACTCAGATATTTTGTGCATAATAGATTGCATCCGTTTAATTTCAGTGCATCAGAAAAAATGAAAGAAATAGAAGTTTCATACATGGTAAATCGTAATCACATGCATCCATAAGAATCTCATATAAACATGCATTTAATTTACACCATCCTGCATACACATGTCAGTATGATAGGAAAAGTAAATCATCCATCTAAGAGTCTGCATGATAGAAACACATTGCATAAACATTTCAACATCTAAGCACAATCATGTAGAACCATACATATAGAGAGTAAATCAATAGTTGCATCTCATATAAATCAAAATATCTTAGTACAATGAAAATTTGCAAGTCAAGATAAAAGAAGGTGATCAACATATATATCAATAAATATCAGTGTGTTAAGATACAATTATCGATCAGCCTCAAAGTATATCAATGGAGGTCACTACAAAAATGGTACATGATACAAAAATAAAGTCTACAAGTGTCAACAAGAGCTACCCCCACCCTCGCCGCCAAGTGAACAAGGGGGTGGCATATCAGACGCAGGTCTCTGTGATGGACCAAGACCACCAACACATCTTCTCTGCAACCTCTGTGCTCTACTCGATTGTTGTGAGGCTGTATAACTCAGAACCCGCTGAGATTAAGGAAAAATGCCCTCATAGTGGTGCCACTGAATCTCTCTTTGGCCCTCACGCCTAGATCTATAATATCGGTCCAATACATCCCAATGTGAAGCATCCTGTACACTTTCAATAAATGATCAGACCTTAGATCGAGCTTGTCACTCTCTAACCTCCACTGCGGTCGCCCTAGCCTCAGTTACTGCAACCCTACTCTCTAAAGAAGTGGCACAAGCATCAAAAGAGGCAAGTTTAGCCTGAAGATTAGATACCTGCTATGTCAGTCTCTCAAGATCGGAAGGATATATATCTATGCCTCCCATAGCCACATCCATCTCTCCCTCCTCCCCCTCACAACCCAAGAGCCCTCACTATCAACACTATCTGTAGTACTTATGCTAGTACTGCTACTACCAATAGATGCGCTAGACCCTGACTCCTCTACATCCAAAGCCTCAACATCAATATCAGTTATCTCAACATCTGCATCCTCAGCTATGAATCTCTCCTCCAATCTCTCAAGAAGCACGACAGTAGTGCGATGATGCACTCTCTAAACCAATTGAGGACCCTCCTCCTCCTCCAGGATGACACCTAATCCAACCCACCCACTACTCTTTCCACCCCTGGTCCTCACCCTCCCACCAGCACCTCCAGGACTAGGCTCATCTCCACCATCCTCATCACCATGGACACCATCTCTCCCCCGTCCTCTATCTCGGTCACCATCCCTACCACCTCCATCCTTGCCACCACCATCCCTCCCTCAACCCCACATCTATCGCAACCTCTTCAAGAGTCTACCAACAATTGGGTGAGAAACATCAGTCAGTGGCTCTAGATGAGATACCTGCTACCATGCATCATACTGTGGTGAAGTGCCTGAAAAGAAACAAAGTTCAGACATCAGTAACATGTACATGTTCAGCACAAAGGATTATCCAAAAGAAAGCTACATCTAAATAGATCAGAACATATAACTAATAATGGACACATTAGAACAGAGAAATACATCAAGCAGGGGCAGAATCAGAATACATAATAGCATCCACAGTAGCAGATCGCCAAGTCCATGCAATAAGCATGAGTCCTTGGAACTCGGTAACAATTGCATTAAGAGGAACGACTACACCCCAAAGAGTAGCATCTCTTGATCTATGAGAAAAATAGGTATATGAATCAGTAACATCCTGCCTCTCCCCAAACTGCCGCAACACCCTATTAGTGTTGTGGAAGTCTATCATATGCACGTGCCTAAGGACACAGCCAATCAGGAACCTCCACTGATGATAGAAAGGTAAATGCATGTCCTCTCCATCCCACACATGACAATCCCTTTAAGGCCTCCATATAAAGTATGGAATCATATCCAGCTGATGTTGCCAAAACATTAAGTGGCCCATGTGAGACTGAATGATGGCACTGTCATACATGAATACAAACGGTCTCCTCGTAGGAAGATCTCGAGCACCAACGGACCTATACACTGCAATGTGCTCCCAAGCCCATATCTAAAGAAAGGTAGCACCACACCCAAGTGACTTACCTCTGAGGTAAGCATCATAGAACATATGGAAGTACATGTGGGATAACATGCAAGGAACCTAGGCATATAGGGTATGATCTCGAACCATACCACGCAGACAAGCATCGAACCCGACAGAGAATCCATGCTGGCGATGATCAGGACACAAGATCCCACAAATTAAACTACCTAACGATGTGGACAACCTATCTAGACCCATCCCAAATCTAGACCATGGGATGTCATAGGGATCAGAAATCCCAAGCTCATCCTGGGGCAGCCTAGAAATCTCAGACATTGTAGTCACACCAGCATCCCGGTCCTACTCAACAAGGGCCCCACAAATAGGAATCCGCAGGATGCAATAAACATCCTCCAGAGTGACCGTGCACTCGCTAGTTGGTAAACTAAAGGTACAGGTCTCATAATGTCACCTCTCTAATAAGGCGGAGATCAAACCCATGTTGGTCGTGATCTCGGGCATATAACAAATCCAGTAGAGGCCTAACCGCCTTAGAATGTCTCTCTCAGCCTCAGTAACCTGAAAGCATAGAACCGAACCTGAGGATCTCGACTCCCAACATCGAAGGATAGTCCCAACATACTGCAAAACAACAGAAAGCAAAGTATCAGTAACAGGTCAAGTCAAGTCATTAATGCATGTTAAAAAATATTTTATCAGAGCAATTGCGACAATCCAAAAGCAAATGTGGCACTTTTAAGGCCTTTACGGCAAACAAATATCAATTGCGGCAATCAACTAATAATTGTGGCAATAAACCCTCTAACTGCGGCATGTCTATCGATTGCAACATGCAACCGGCAATTGTGGCAAAACCTTAGCCTATTGTGGCACAGTTTCAAATTTTTAAAAAAATAATATTTTTAAATGCAATAAATAAGTGCATTAATGACAGGGAGGACAAGATCACTTACCAGACGTCTTGTGCCAGCTGGCCGATGAAAAATATGGACCCAATCAGAGACATGTACAATGCCTTTAATGCTCGCCATACCTCAAAGAAGACACAAAAAAGAAGAAAAAATTGGATAGAAACTCACTAGAATTATCAGAGCTCTAGACTGCAAAGTGAAAAATGAAAGGCTTTCCTAGCTATTTATAGAGGTTTTATGGAAACCCTAATTCCCCCAAGACCTCAAAATAATCTTCCCAGACCTTAGAAATTTCAAAACTCAATATCAGGGGCATAATAAAGCATTTTTCAAATCAGTCAGCTACCCAGATTCACAATTCGTAGTTTCAACAAATTAACACTCATGTGGCAACTTTTCGCTCAAATTTGTTGAGGGGGCATAAATACACTTGCTATTACTGGGGAAAGCTGGGGCAAGACCAAAATAGAGAATCTTTGACACACTGTGACAAGCCACATTGCATCAAAGAGGGACAAATGTAGACACCCTAAAATGGACAGGCTTACAACTTTACATTAAAACACTAATTTTCATCTATTAATTAATGGTTTTTTAATCATTAATTAATCATCTATTTTCCTCTAAATTCATTCCCCAAATCGTCAAATCAAATTCCCAAAATTAATTAAATAAATATTTTTATTTAATTAATTAACATTAATTGATTGATTACCATTAATTGATTAATTAAATTCAATTTCCTATAGTTTAAATTGAAAGATTTAAACTTACCAATTAAATTTTTCCAATTAAAATAATTTCAATTAAATTAATTTATTTTCATTCAATAAAGCAATTCTAAATAATAAAGAATTCAATTATCTCACATGTTGAAAACTTTAATTACATAAATGAATTAAATATTCATTCATTTTCAAAGAGATAATCCTTAATCAGATCACATGGGTTACTCCACCCATCTCTCCAGTTCACATGGGTAACTCCACCCACCTCTTCAATTTTAAAAGGTAAGTCACAATTATCTCTTTAGTCAACCAAACTCTATCTCCTCTCTCCAAGTTGAAGAGGTGGAGTTTACTGATGGCTTCTCTAGTTCCCTTTAATCTCAACTGTTCATCTCCCTATCTCTGGGATTGATCTCAAACGTTCATATCATCCTCAATTCCTATATAATAAACCCTTCATAACCATTTGAAGGATCCATGATTTCAATCTCACATGTGCCATTACTCTGTCAAATTCGTTCTAGCATTCAAGCCATCTTGTGATCACACACACTTTTCAATTATCAAATTTTTGACGCTCCCAAGTCATAGACGCTACCCACACCAATACTGAGCATCAAAAACAATGTTTCAGAAGGAGTAGAGAGACACAATAGAAGCTTCAAGAAATTGGGTTTGCATTCATTTATTTTCTCTTATTTGCTTGTATATTTTATTGATACGTTAAGTATTCGTTATTAGTATTTTTTGTATTGATTTCTGCATTGCAAATCTATGCTACTAACCCTCGTCGTTGGAAAGCGAAGGAACCACGAATCCAAACAGGAGTACAATTACCACTTGTATGTTTTAATTGTAAAGGGATTGCACACTTTGCTACTAGATGTCCTAACAAAAGAAAATATGATAGAAGTAATGACAAATCATTTGAAAATAAGTTTGATAGAAGTGACAACGGAGATTAACAAAGCAATCAACAATCTGATAGAAGGGATACCTGAGACTACAAGGATAAAGGGAAGAAATCTTGTTACCTAGCTGAGAACAAAGCTGGAGATACTGACACCAAATCTGATGAAGACATTGAGATAGTATTTGTGGCCATGAAGGATGATTCAGACAAAGAGGAAAGGTATGTTGAGACTACACTCATATCTAAGGTTAGTAAGAATGATGTCGAGATTATAGATAGTGGCTACACTCACCACATGACCGGTGATAAAGAAAAGTTTGAAACTTTTGAGTACTCTAATGGTGGATCAGTAAGAATGGGTAATGAATCACCTTGTCAAGTTGAAGGTAAATGAACTATAATGTTGAATAGTCTGATCAGATGTGAAAATGCATACTGGGTAAAAGGACTTAACTATAATCTATTGAGTGTTTCACAGCCTAATAACACAGGTCACAGAGTTGCATTTGAAAACAAAAAGGAAAAGATCTTTAATGAATCAGGAAGGTTGATCAGAACTGGTGAACAGACAAAAGGTAACCTATTCTATCTTGATGATATAAACACCACTTGTTTAATGGCTAGAAATGAAGACATATGGTTATGGCATAAAATGTTATGTCATGTGAATTTTGACAACATGATTAAGATAAGAAATAAAAGAAAAGTAAGAGGCTTACCGAGCATGTCAAAGCCCAACCATATCATGTGTAAGAATTGTCAAAAAGGTCAAATGACAAAGTCTAGTTTTAAGAGAAAACCCTATACATCTGATGCTATTCTAGAATTATTCCATACTGATCTATGTGGACCCATGAGAACAAAGAGTTACTATGGTGATAGATATTTCATTCTCTTCGTTGATGATTATTCTAGAATGATGACAGTTATGTTCTTAAAAGAAAAATCAGAAGCATTCAAGATGTTTAAATGGTATAAAGCTATTGTAGAAAAACAAAGTGGTAAGGAACTAAAATGCTTAAGATTAGATAGAGGAGGAGAATTCGTTTATGATGAATTCACTAAATTTTGCAATGAACATAGAACTAAAAGACAGGTTTCTGCACCAAGAACACCATAGCAAAATGAGTTTTCTCAAAGAAGAAACAGATCCATTGTTAATTGTGCAAGAACACTGATGATCGAGAAAATAATCACTTAAACATTCTCGAGGGAAGGTGTCAGTACTGTTGTCTACACATTGAACAAAGTACAATTGAATAAAGACACCAAAAAGACACCTTATTAGCTATGGTATGGTTAAACACCCAATGTAAGTTACTTCATAATTTTTGGTAGTCAATGTTATATTTTGAAAGATGATAGAAATGGAAAGCTTGACTCCAAAAGTGAAGAAGGAATCTTTCTAGGGTATTCCACCAAGAGCAAGGCTTATAAATGTCTTAATAAGTCATCTAACAAAATCATTGAAACTGCAAATGTCAGAATAGATGTATATATAGAGAAAAATGATGAGGAAAGAAGAAAAGAAATAGAAGACTAAAACAGGTTTACTTACAATGAAGAACCTAACACTTTGCCCGAGAAACATTGTATTGCTCCCGAGCAATAGAACATTGCACCCGAGCATCAGGCTGCAAATACCAAAAATCAGGAAAATGCTCAAAATGATGTTCCGAGTGATGGAGATCAGAATGAAGAAAAAAATGATGATCAGAATGATGAACAAGGAGTTGAACCAATACTTTCAAACTATGTCAGAAGACATCATCCACTAAACTAGATCATAGGAGACAAGAAGGCTGGATGAGATCAAGAAGTAAGTCACTGAACACTAGATGTTTAATTTGCGATTTTGAACTTAAATATGTTAATACTGCACTTGAAAATGAAGAATCAGTCAGTGCTATGAGTGAAGAGATAGAACAGATCACGAAGAATAGAACATGGACATTAGTACCTAGACCAGATGACAAGAATATCATCACTACCAAATGGATATTCAAAAACAAGCTGAATGAGAATGGAGAAGTCACAAGAAACAAAGCAAGATTAGTATGCAAGGGGTATGCATGAGAAGAAGGTATTGACTATGGAGAAACCTTTGCACCCATTTCTAGACTAGAAGGAGTAATCATTTTACTTGCTTATGCTGCATTCAAAGGATTCAAGGTATACCAAATGGATGTCAAATCTACACTCCTAAATGGAATACTAGAAGAAGAGGTATAGATTGAACAAACAGAAGGGTTTGTTGATCCTAACAAGAGAAACATGGTTTGTAGACTACACAAAGCCTTGTATGGATTGAAACAAGAACCTAGAGCCTGGTATGAAAGACGTCACTCCTATCTCATAAGTATTGGATTTGTAAGAACAAGTGAAAATAGCAATCTGTACTTAAAAGAAGATACTAATGATAAATTTTGATTGCTGAAATATTTGTTGATGATATCATATTTAGGGGTAATGATATGTTATGTAAATATTTTGCTAATGAAATGAGCAAAGAGTTTGAGATGTCAATGTTTGGGGAGATTAAAATCTTTCTTGGTCTACAAATTTTTCAACAGGATGTAGGCATATACATCACACAATCCAAATACATCAAGGAAGTGCTGAAGATATTAAAGATGGAAGAATCCAAGCCAGTTGGAACACCTATGGCAACCAGATGTAAGATGACAAAGGAATATAAATCAAACGAGGTAATTCAGACCTTGTGTATGCCTCTCTCTCCGGTTTCCCACAGCTTTCCAAAGGCGGGGGTTAGTAGCAAAGGTTCACAAATGAATGCAAATCAAGCATACAATGACTACTAAACGAATAACAGAAACGTGAGCAATAAAATGTACAAGCAAGAGAAAGGAAGACAAATGAATCAAACCCCATGATGCTTGAAGCTTCTATTATTTCTCTCTACTCCTTCCAAAACGCTGTTCTTGATGCTCAGTATTGGCGGGGCAGCGTCTATGACTTGAGAAGCGTCGAGAATTTGACAATTGAAATGTGTGTGTGTGTGATCGCAAGATGGCTTGAATGCTAGAACCAAACTGACAGAGTAATGGCGCACAAGATCTTGAAATCCTGGATCCTTCAAATGGTTATGAAGGGTTTATTATATAGGAATTGGTGATGAAATGAATAGTTGAGATCAATCCCAGAGATGGGGAGATGAACAGTTGAGATCAAAAGGAACAAGAGAGGTCCTCAGTAAACTCCACCTCTTCATTTGGTAAAGAGGAGATAGGGTTTGGTTAACTGAAAAGCTAATTATGAGTTGCCTTTCTGAACTGAAGAGGTGGGTGAAGTTACCCATGTGGGCTGGAGAGATGGGTGGAGTAACCCATGTGATCTGATTGGAGTTATCTCTTTGAAGATAAATGAATATTTAATTCATTTATTTAATAATTGTT